>CAJNOJ010001057.1:0-10548 GCA_905250025.1 Adineta ricciae
GAGGCTTGATTTCCTCAGTCTATGACCCTATGCACATTGTAGCTCGATCGTCCAGCACAGGCACTGACGCTTTTAAAAGTCCAGTGTCCCACTAAAGAGTCCACACTTTTCTGCACTCATTAATCTATCTTGTGAAAAAAATGATCAAAAATACGTGGAGAAAATTTCGAAAACTTCTCATTGTTCTTATAATTTTGATCAGGTCAAAAGCACAGTTTTTTGTTCTTCGTTTTTTCTTATCGAAAGAAATATGTTTGAAAAACATCCAGTGTAATATTTGAATAGACCATACTTGGATGTATATATACTGATTTTTAAATTAGTCTAAATAGGAGAAGAGGGGATGAGAACACGCTAACACTTTGAGAAAAGCTCTGTTCTTATAATTTTGGTCAGTACTGTATAGTATCCAAACAGAATTTAGAAAGTACAAAAATGATCTAGAAATACCTTTAAAAAATTCAAGTATTTGAAGTAAATAGTAAAGTGATCAACATATAAAAAGTTACTGTTAAAAGGAAATGAAGTAGATAAAAATGCTTTAGTTATCAGATTTATTAAATTAAACTACTTTAAAATGATAAAGCACTTGGATGGTTTTTTTTACACTTTTTTGCGTCGATAAATAACAAACCATAGGCAGAAAGCAAAAAAATATTTATATCTGCATGTGGAATCGAACCATGGATGAAAGATATAAAGAAGAGAACGCGAAAAGGAAAAGTTTCTGATAATAAAGTATATCAAATAGAAACATTTTTCTGTGTCAATCCCTACCCAGGTCGATCATTTCGGCGACTGGAACCTACGTTTGAACTTGCGGCCGGAACCGACCGTACCATAATAATCTGGGATAAATACAGTTATATAATCTTGAATGATGTATAAAAGACGTAATGATGGTAATATCTATATGTTGAGTCAGAAAAGGTTCAGTTAAGGTGACTTTTCTCCCGTCCAAGCGTAGTAGCTTGTTTCTTTCAAACTTAGTCTAATATTGTATTCTAAGTTTAGGAATGTACGTGTCTATACAGAGAAAAGGAAAGTTCGCATCTAATTTATGATATTCTTTTTGAGAAGAACTATTAGCTTTATTCAAGAATTACTTTACATGAGTTTTTGTTAATACCCTTGTAAAACAACGTCGATATCAGATTGCGTTTTGTTACTGTCTAAACACCAGATTATGATCCTCAAAATCGATTCGTTTAATCTTACTTGATTATTATACAATTCATCAAGTGAATGTCCCTATTCAAATGAATCAACAATTGATGATCTCAGATGATTTTTTGTAAAGCCATTGTTACGTGTTTTGCATCTACAGAAATAAGTTTCTTTTTTTGCGAATTAAAATGTGTAACCTTCATTGACAAAAATAAAACAAAACCAGGTAAGTTAAATAGAATGAAGTGTCAACGTCTCACTGTATTGATCTCCAAATGAGCCAGTGTCTAGATCGTATTTTTATATATTTTTTTTGTGATAGTCAATTCAAAATAAACTCATCAAAGTAAATATTAATTGGATTTTATTCTTGTTCTTATTTATACACACATGAAAGCTTACACAGACATGCGAGTTAATTAAGAAAAAAACATCTACTGTTCTTTTTCTTCTTTTGTTAGTTAACCTTATAGTATAACTTCGACAATATTATTAATAGGATGTATTTGTCGAGCTCGCCATCGATTTAAATGAATGTCAAACAGAACGTAATGTAATTGATGACGAAATCTTTCTGATGTACAAATATAAATATAAAATGAACTCTAAATAAAAATTAAATTTGTGATTATTTAAACAAAAGAAACTCTAAACTTACTGCTGTATAAAGATAATAAATACAAGATGTAGTGGTTAGAGCAAATTGTGTTTGATTAGAGGTAGATGGATTACTAAGAAGAGTTGTATTGGTTACAAGAACAACAAGAATAATGTATTGAGCAATAACTATTGAATTAAAAACAGATTGTGTCAGAACCATTGTTGTTAACTGCTGATCGAGTCGACGACGAACAAGTGGAATAGTGCGATAAGCTATTTGTTTAACATGGCGATAGGTTAATAAAGCAAAAACAATTGTAATTAAAACTGGAAGTGGTCCAAATAAAGTCGTTAGATTAATATTTTGATTATAATAGTCGAAAATTTTATTATTTACGATACAAGCACTTCGGTTCGTCGCAGATAATTTTATTGTCTCAAAAAATATTGACTGAGGAATAGAAATTATAAGACTAAATAGAATGACTATTAAAGATAACCGAGTAGCTATTTTTATATTGCACCATTGTTGCCATTGACGATGATTTGATGTTGCAAAGAATTGATCAATAACTGCTAAACAGGCCAAACTCAAATCACTTAATGGGCAAAATTCAAGTAAATATGAACGAAATTTACAAAAGAATGGAGATATTGCTGTCCAATCGTCAGCTGTTATACTTGTTACAACACGAGACAAAAGACCTGTAAGTAGTTGAATGATTTTAATGGCTGATGATAATGTTAAATAAAAAGCACATGAACTTTCTCGAAATGTTCGAAGACTAAGAAAAACAAATATGTTTAATGATTCACCAATTACACCAAATATAAGAAGAAACGAGCCAAAATAATTTGTTATTATATTTGGATTCAATGGAATACGTGGTACTAAAGTTGTTGTCGACATGAATTCGATTTAAATTATTTTTAAGTGAGTCTGTCCTTTTTTCCTTTGAAGAAAATATCTGAAGTTTCTTTTTTTTTTCTATTCTAAAAGTAATTACATAAACCTTTGATTTCAAGAAGAAAGAAAAATTAATTAGAGAGAAATTTTGTATATTTCAATAAAATGTTTGATGCAATTATTAGATCAAATCATTAAAAATGGTTGAGTTTGAGTCGAGCTTACGCGCGAATAATAAATATCATATTCTAAAGGAGCAGACTGACAGAGATATAGTTTTTGATTATGAGAGAAGCAGGATCCGCCGCTCCCACTCGAAAAAAAAAACAGTCTGGAATCATGAACAAAGACACTACTCAGCAAAGCTCTGTAAGCACCACTCGAAAAAGAAAATATGTCAAAACTACCTGTTGATGTGCAGAAGTTTTTATAAATATATATCCATTAATTTAAATCGTATCATTCGAAGCATAAATTATTATTATCTCTGTTTGGACGTTTTATTCGTCAAACAATGAAAGAAAAGTCACACGCACAATTTGACATACTTGAGTTTCGATATATATGACTTCATCGAAAAAGCGGTATTTTTCGAAGACTCTTATCGTAGAAATTTTTTCTCCGTTTCGCAAATCTAACACATTCAACATAAACTTGTTAGGACTTATCAATGTATAAAAAATACAGCCTGCGACGAGACGATTCTGGTCGATTCAGTATATAAATACAACAGATCCCACATTAAATACCGATTTATTTTTTCATATTTCAGTCGCATAGGCTGTGACGGGAAAACTTTCTTCATGTTCATTATATTTTGTTTCCGCTACAGAATCAAATTAAAATTTCTATGGGAATCCATGCAATTGCTTGGGAACTACTGACGATTGGGTTGAAATGCGGTTGCGACTACGCTCGAAGGAGAGTCGGCAACTTAAGCACGGGAAAGATGAGCGCGGAATGATCAGCACATGAACAATTCAGCGCAGGAAAATTAAGCGCATTGATTAATCAGCATGAACACTGTATTTACTAGAACAATTTATAACTGCTTCTGACTATTAAGAAAATAAAAGACTGAAATTGAATCAGGTTAAAAGCATATGAGAGTAAGGATGAGCCAACTAATTGTTGCAGCTATAATTGTGTCAAAAGATACGACTGTTCTGTTATTCTACTTTATTCCAATATAGCGACAATTTCAAAGTGTCGCACTACGAGAAGAAAACCACGTTTGGATTACGGTAATCATTCCTATGTTATGGATCGATCAGCCAGCGACAAAATCTACTGGCGGTGCATTCAATACTCATCCGATTGCTGTCGTTCTTGTCTTCGCACATGTAATTCTACTAACGCTATCATGAAAAGACCAACTGAACATACATGCAAAATCAATGACACAACGGTTCAACTTAGGATTTTCAGCGAAAACGTCGTCCACCGTGCTGTTAATACTTAAGAAACACCCGGCACTATTATCACTAACTGCTACGGAAGTAATCACACGTAATGTTCTTCTCTAGTGAGACTTTTTCTCATACTCAATAGGTCTCTCAGATCTATCGCTCGCTCGTTTACGAATGCGTGATAATCTTAAGCGTCAAATATGAATGCTACGACAGAAAAACCAATCGGTGAAAAAACCTAATGATCCAAGTTTTCATTCTATTCCTGTTAAATTGACTACAACCTTACGTAACGATCAATTCCTTCGATGTGATACAGGACTGAGTATGTTGAAAACTACTTAATGAAATATCCTTTTCTAAACATTTAATCTTTCTAAATATAGGAGAGGACCGAATCTTGATATGCGCAAGTGATGAACAAGCCGATATACTGCAAGATGCTGAAGAACTTCTGGTCGACGGAACATTTCAAATCGTTCCTGAAATCTCTTATCCACTCTATATTATCCATGGTGTATTTCGTGATCATGGGATTCCATTAGTTTTCGTCTTATTACGTCAAAAAACTGCTGAAACCTCTAAACGTCTTATCGATGAAACAGCAATTGTTGCACCTCGTTGGTTTCCTCGCCCTATCATGCTCGATTTCGAGCAATCTTCCATCAGGTCATTCAAAGCAGCATTTTCTACTATCCTGTTATTTGGTTGCTATTTCCATTTACGACAAAGTATCCGTCGAAAACTGCAGGTGGGTAAAAATACCATAATTCTCTGTCCATTATTAGTTTTATATTTTAATCAATTCAGGCACGAGGACATCAACAAGAATATGAGACAAATGCAGATTTCGCACGCAATATTCACAATATCGCTGCTTTAACCTTCTTGGATGAAAATTCTGTCATAAATGGACTCGTGCATCTTTCAGTGAATCGCACATCTAAATTTGAAGACATACTATATTATTTGGAAGGAACGTATAGCGATAAGTAATGTTTTTCTCCTAGTATATATTCCTGAAAATGTAAAAGTTATGATACTCNCCATAATTCTCTGTCCATTATTAGTTTTATATTTTAATCAATTCAGGCACGAGGACATCAACAAGAATATGAGACAAATGCAGATTTCGCACGCAATATTCACAATATCGCTGCTTTAACCTTCTTGGATGAAAATTCTGTCATAACTGGACTCGTGCATCTTTCAGTGAATCGCACATCTAAATTTGAAGACATACTAGATTATTTTGAAGGAACGTATATCGATAAGTAATGGTTTTCTTCTAAGATAGAGTCCTTATAATGTTACATTTTTAGGACGACTTCGATCAAATCGCACTCAACGAAATCCTCTATCTCCAATCTCTCTTTGGGATGTGCATACCAGAACAAGTCAATCTACGATGCGAACCAATAATTCAGCTGAGGCTTACCATCGACGAATTGACGCAGTTTTCGATTGCACACATCCAACACTTTGGATCTTTTTTGAAAAATTAATTCGTGTAGAAAAAAATATTCGTGCGGATATTCCTCAAGTATGCGCTGGTCAACAATCAAAGAAGAGAAAATTGAATGAACGGCTTGAGCGGCGATCATTGAATCTGCTGTCGAATCATCACCAAGATACTTCGGTAAAAATCAATGCGATAATGAGTTCAATATTTCTTTCAAATAGAATTGAGAAAAAATCTTTTAGTGTGGTTAATAGTGTGCTGATTGATCAATGCGCTTATCTTTCCCATGCTCAGCGTTTACTCTTCTCGCTGGAAGGTTAAAATTACAGCTTACAGGTTTTTTTGCCTTATAATTGGATTAAAACCAACTCTAATCGTATATTGAGTGAAAAAAACGATTTTTTCCGACAGTATTCAGGAATTTTGACCGAAAATTTTAAAAAATCTGGATTATGGCAGATATATTTTCCACTGGGCTTCTTCGCTCCAAAGGATGAGACAGAGGATTTTATAAAGTACAAGTACGTTAAGCGCTGTACTAAGTATCCAATCACTGATGCAAATAAGTATTCGATTAATAATTTTCAGATATTTCTTGGATATTTATTTATTTGAGACTGTGTAAGTCTCTATATGAGTAAAGTTAAAGTCACATAGAAGATAACAGACGAAGTATCATATGACAATAAAGAAAAACAATTTAACATATGGTAATGTGATTGCCCATGACCTATATAGCATCAACGTCGATATGGTGGAGAAAAAAGGGAAGAAAGGTTAAAAAGAAAAAATAAGACAGAAAAAGTGACTATTGAGGGCAAGTGTTTCATTTGATGAAAAAAGATGAAGAGACATGTGATAATATTGATTGGCATACATGTGTCTTGTTTTCTTTCTTTTAGATGCATACACAGAGTAAACACTATAAGGTTTATTATCTTCGCTTTGATTGATAATTCAAAGTTCACGAGAACGATGTACATTCGAATCTATTTTCTTTCTTTGATATTATTCATATCACGTCCAGCTATTAATAATTTACCAATTTGTGTTCATATTTATTTCATTAATAAAGATTTCTTTAATGGATACAAAGGTGAAGAATTTTCCATTTATGATTCGACAAGAGAACATTTACAATATCGTATCGAATCTGATTTTGCTTTTGGACTTAAGTTGAAAGTCGTTAATCAATCAACGAAACAAATCACAGCAATGATAAGACGTCTAAGTAAATGAGGTGTTTCTCAAGCGAATTTTGCAATTATTAAGTCATCTTTAAATCAGTACATAAATGGAACAATTGAAAAGGGTTTTAATATGACTTATAAGTGCTACTTAATTCGATGGCATAAACATCGTGTTTTTATTGGAAATCAATTTAAGGCACTGGTGAGCATATTTCACTATGAAAATAGCACTGAAATTTTGGCTACTTTGGAAACAAAATCGGTTTTACTTGGTTTTTTAAGGAGATACAAGTTGGAAATTCTATCGAACGAACTACCAGATGAAATTTATTTTCTTGCAGTCGGAGTTATACTACAAACTGAGAGACATCGAGGTAGAGGATAGTATCGACCAACATCAATATAACTAACTAAAAATAAACAATAACTTATTTTATTTCTAACAATTTTTACTTTTCAAATTCAGAAAAGAGGAAATACAATCGAATATACGCGTGAATATTAAAGCAAACTATGATGTACTTCATAACTTTTTGTTGAAGAACTGTTTCATATGATTCTGCTTAACGGCATTTAAGCGGTCAAGATATGATTATAGACGAAGAAGAGAAAGAAATTCACATCCTCAACATCAATGATTGTGTATTGTCAATTAACACCATAATTATCAGAATATCTTTTTCTTCGATTATATGATATGAGAAAAAAAGAAACGATGGCAGAACAGAAAACATACACCATAGATAGATATGTCATATGGATAATATCATCCTTCGACTTGTGACTGTTGTCAACCATTTTCCTTCATCACACTTCACATCAGTTTAGGGATATATAGAAAAAAAAAGATATGAAAATCAGTATAAAATATTATGTTTTTGATTGTATTATTTCTCTCGTCAATAAGATGCGCGTACGTGCTATTATTTGCCAGTCGTGTAGATGAAGAGAGAGCACATATCATTTTCTTCCCAGCATTGTATGTATAATCCACGTATTTGTGCGTAATTGTTATTACTCTATAAGAACAACGACAACATGCTATAAAGTATGTGGAATAGAAAGATATTTTTTCTGTCCGGGAATATGTTATACAGATCTTAATTGATAGTGATTCTATTGTCATATTATACTAACTATAGATTTAGATGCCACGCCAAGAAAAACAACATTAACGCAGACTCATTCAGATGAAAATACTTCATATACTACAATATATCGAAGATAAGTGTTGATGACGCTTGATAATAGTATATTCGAACAATAAGTCTTGAAATACAATGCAAAAATGAAAGTCTAGCAAGTTTGATTATAAACACTTACAAAAACGTTTGTTAATGGAAGGAGAATTAATCGTAAGGTTACGTACTGAAAAGCAATAAAAAAGACTAAACATAGATTCTTAAAGAAACAATTTCACGATAGTATATATTGAATATTTGGGGCACTGAACGTTCACCGCTAATTGACGAAGAATAAGAATTCCAAGTATATATCTATATCGGTCTCCACAAAAACCTGTAAGGTCTTATCGAATTCATGAACTTGAATATTATAAGGAATAAATCCTAGAAAAATTCGAAGCATTTGTTAATATATTCTACGCACAGAAACAAATGAAAACGAAATTGTAAATATATTATCAAATTGTGAAAGTTTTTGTATAAAAATAAAAGTAATTGATTTAAAAAAATCGTTTCTGAGATAAACCGAGATACTTCATTAATGCAAGATAAAAAACGATTAAAACTGTTAATGGATTTAACAATTGAAACGGACTACTGTATTGATTCATAATATATTGAAATTCTGTATAAAATTGTTCAGATTTTTCTGCACATTGTCGAAACCAAAACATATACCATTGCATAAATTTCATCAGAAGAGGTACCTGTAATTGATCACTTGCTGCTGCATCAAAATTACCATCTCGCTAACAAGTTTTGTTTGCATCATTTATATCAGTTTTGACAGCTTTTAATTTTGATGTTTTCAAATCACTTGCAGTCAATGCACGATGATTATATATATATATATATATATATATATATGAGAGATATCTTTTAATTCATAACGATTCTCTGCAAATATATTTCATAATTCTCTGGGTTGTCTACATGTATGTGTCATACCTTGACCAAATTGAGGACTAGCTGTGCATATTGCATCACTTAATAATATAAATAAAATTTCTACGCCATTTTTCTCCTAATACTTCAACATATTTTCGATAGTCAGTTGGAAGATTATATGAAATCAATGGTGTCATGGCATTCTGCCATGAGTCATGTGTATGTGCTCATGATGATTGAGTCATTTGCGTATGACTTGAGATTCTTGAGTCATATATGCAGTATATATAGGGAAAAGAGCGTTTATGCCGGGGTGTGTGATCTCTCTCTCTCTCTCTCTCTTGCTCGTTGATTCTACATCAATAAACATCACGATCTCTCTCTCTCACTGATTCGTTGTTTCTACATCGACAGTCATCACAATGGTGCACTGGCCGGTCTGCTGACCACTGAACAGCAGATCTGCTCTCTTCTTTAGCTTATGCTTGCTGCTGAACTTCGTCGTGCTCAACAACGTGCTGCTGCTCAAGCGCTCGAACGTGACCAACGTCTTGCTGCTCGTTCTCAATCTCTGCCTATATCTCCTGCAATCAATCCTAATCTTTCGTCATCGAATCCCTCTTCTTCTCTGGTCGGCATGGAAACCCAACAATACTCCAAGATTATTGAGAGTGTCCCTATTTTTTCTGGCTCTCCTCGTGAAAATGTTACTGACTGGCTCGCACTTGTCAATTTGAAATTTGATATGATTGGTTACACTGCTCTCCAGAAACGTCGTTTCATTCCACAATATCTACATGGTGATGCTCTTCGGTGGCACCTAGCTAATCGTGATCAGCTCGACGAATGGGACGCATATTCGATTGCTCTTGTTGAAGCTTTTCCTCATATCGAAACCACTTCTCGTGACATGAACTTAAAACTACTTCGAGATCGTAAACAAGGCAGTACTGAATCTTTTACGGATTATTATGCTTCCATTCTCGATCTTTGCCGTAAACACAATGCCGATATGACTGATCTTCAAATCCTTGATTGGATCAAAGCTGGTATGAGTCTCAACTTGTATGAACGTATTCAAGGAGAAGAATTTGTTCACCCTCATGCTCTGCTTCGTCGTGCTCAACGTCTCGAACTTGATAATGCTGTTCTTGATGCTCGTAAAAAAGAATCCACTACCACTAGTCCTTCAAAGAAGTCTTTTTCTCCTCATCGCTCTTCTACCTGGTCTCCCTATTCGTTACCATCGCCACCTCCATTCACATCCTCATACCTACCACCACTTATGTCACCTAATCCTGCATCAACCTCCTATTCACCCAGTGCTTTTCCATCACCTGCTGCAAATTCCACCTTCTCTTCTCCTAATTTTGATTCTGATTTGTCAGCCCGTCCTCGACGGCCTATTATTTGCTTCTCCTGTCATCAACCCGGTCATATTTCTACACAATGCCCGGTCAAACCTGTTATTTGCTATACTTGTCATCAACCTGGTCATATTGCCCCTCATTGTCCATCACGCCCAAACGTCTGAGGGAGGCTCGTGATGGTCGATCCTCCTCTTTTTCTACTAATCCATCATTAATCATTATTCCCACTCATATTTCTGGTTTATCAGTTTGTGCGATGATTGATACTGGTGCTACTCATACTTTAATTACTCGTTCCCTTCTTGATACTCTTACTGATGTCCCCTTCACCAAAACCACTTCGGTTTCTGCTTTGCCTGGAGGTGCCTCCA
>CAJNOJ010001058.1:0-2500 GCA_905250025.1 Adineta ricciae
ATTGGCCGGAAAACTTGGTGTTGACGCAAAGTGATTTCTGCCCAGTGCTCTGAATGTTAACGTGAAGAAATTCAAATAAGCGCGGGTAAACGGCGGGAGTAACTATGACTCTCTTCTGGTAGCCAAATGCCTCGTCATCTAATTAGTGACGCGCATGAGGGGGATGATGAGCACTACTGACCTCTCACCTCCATTGGCTGCAACGCAGCGGTCTGGTCTACAACTCCGCAACAGGAAGGTAGCCTGGCCAACGGTTGATTCTCCGGGAGCAGGACCAACAGCTGACGATGGTGTTTCAACCGACAAAAGCGAAAAGAACGTTACTGTTGGCGTTCAAGCCGTCACTCCTCTTACTCAACAGTCCGAAATAAGTTCTTCGGAACGAATTAAAGGACCGAGTAGAGGCACCTCTGCTTGTCAGAGAAAGATAGGATTGTCCTGGAAGGGCAAAGAAGAGGAAGAGCTTCGGAGGTTGGTCGGTATTTATACTGGCCAGACCGGGATCATCTCCTGGTCAAAAATCGAAGAAGCTTGGAATCAGTTAGCGGACGTCTCCGTAAGGAGCAAAAGCAGCCTTAGTAGTAAGTGGAGGGACTTAAGATCTAAACCCCACTTGCTAAGTTCGACTGGAGCTCGAGACGACTCATCTGCGGGCGTCTCGGCCACGATAGAAGAAGAACTCGTAAGATCGAATTCACCCGTTGACCCGCCGAGTAGTACCGTTGTTGCAGATACCCATGAAGAAAAATCGGGTAGCAAAAGAGGAAAGAAGAAGAACAGCAACAACAGAAGAAATGGATCGCCCCCTGTCAATGTAAATATTGTAAATAATAATAATTATAATAATTTTATTAATAATAACAATAACGACAGTGGAGGCGACAAGGACGAGGGTGAAGGAGGCGATAAAGCAGAAATCGCTTTACCAGAGATTTCAGAAGATGATATACAACCAGATCTCAGAGCCTTATTTCATAGAAATTTGAAAAAGGCCAGAAAAGAAGGTTGTGATGGATTCCGAAAATCGTTGAAAAAGGTAAATATAAAAAGCACTGACCCCTTAATGAATAAAGTAGATAGGCTCATTAAGGAAGACTTTGTACAGAGGAAGATCGATAAACCAACATGGAACCAACTATCTATTGGAGTGTATGCTGGCGCAATGACAGTAGAAGTGGTGGCCAATCGATCAACCGTTGAAATACAAAGAAGAACAGCAAATTGGTTTAAAGCAACATCCATGGAAATGGACAAACTACGAAAAACCATTGGAAAGGCTACAGCTGAACTTGGAAGAAGGAAGAACAATGTGGAATTAGCACCAACGCCCAGGCAAGTCTCTAACATCCGACTACTTGAGAAAAGATATCGTTGTTCCTCGAACGACGACATCAATTCACTTGTAGAGAGACTTAAACACCGGCTCCGGCTATTATCGGAAAGAATAGATCTTAGAAAGGCGGATGAGAACCGAATTAAGATCAGGCGCTCTCCCCCTAAGATGATATTCATTGATAATAGTGGTGAAGAAAACACCAATGCCACGGATATCCATAAAATCCGTAGGTATTGGAAAAACATTGTAGGTGTGAAAAAGGACTTCCAAGAGCATGATCAGCATTTAGCAAATTGGAAACAATCTATATCCAACGTTTCTGAAGGTGGACGCATAGGAGATGATCTCACGACGGAAATGTGGCAAGAGGTCATTAAGAATCTAAAGCCCTGGAAGGCCAGTGGACCAGATGGGATACAAGGTTTCTGGTGGAAGTCATTCCCCAGTGCCAACACCTATTTGCACAAGCTGGTATATCACCACCTCACTACAGGAACTCCCTTACCACAAGGGTGGATAGCCAATGGTCGAACAGTCCTACTATATAAAGCAGGTTCCAGAGATGATCCGTCAAATTTCAGACCCATCACTTGTCTGAACACCTGCTACAAAATTCTCACGGGATACATAGCTATATACATGAGCCGGTATATAAATGAGCGTAATATGCTGCCGATTGAGCAGAGAGCATTGCAAAAGAATGTTTGGGGCTGCACACACGCACTCATAGTCGATCAGACGGTGGTTGCTGACGCATACTATCAAAAGCAGAGACCACTCAGTGTCGCATGGATTGACTATGCAAAGGCATTCGATTCTGTACCGCACAAGTACATACTCTGGGTACTTGAAGCAATGCAAGTTCCTTCCCCGTTGAGAGCTCTGATAAAGAGTCTGATGACACAGTGGAGAGTGAAATACGAGGTTAAAGCAAAACGAGGCAAGTGTATTCGAAGCCAGTTTCTGAAGATTAAATCTGGAGTCCTTCAGGGCGACAGCTTTAGTCCACTTTTGTTTTGTTTGAGCATGGCTCCGTTAAGTCATGCCCTCAATCATCTTGGTCTTCGATACGAAACGGCCTGCGGAAGAAAAGAAAACCTCACACTATCTCTCACGCATCAATTCTACATGGATGACTTGAAGCTGTACGCCAGCTCAAGAGAA
>CAJNOJ010001058.1:7500-10534 GCA_905250025.1 Adineta ricciae
GAAGCAAATCTTTTTCTTCGACATTATCGCATCTTCGATTTCCATATATTAATTGACATCTAGTTCAATGGATGACTGCACAACGTGAACTACGTAGTAGTACGTCCTTAACATAAGTCTCTTTTCTCTTACCAGCTCAAATGCACATGCACGTACACATATACATACTCAGTAAATAACGTCCTCAACAATACCTCGTTCTAACGTCTCATTTTCATCGAACTTGACATGAACATAAATTTCTTGACATTTTTATTTTATCGCATCTTACAGTATCGCAGTAACAACTATTTCACTATATATGACGACAACTACACAAACAACATCTATAGATATATTCTGTACATCTAAATAGCAATCATAGACACATGCTATGCATATAATGGAGTAAATCTATGAAGACAGTCGTTCCTGATCGATTTGACTAGAAATCTTCACTTGCTTGTTTATTTTGCTTCGATTCGAATTTATTTCTCCTTGTCATCATTAGATCCATCGTCGAACTTGAATATAGATAGAATACAAACGAATGAAGTTTTCAACTGAACTAAATACATGCATTCTCACACGTATAGATAGATTACCTTGTTTTGAAGCATTCAGGCGAATTTTCACTTCTATCTTATTGTACTGCTGTTGCTGCCTCTAACGATGATAATGACCAAAAGAGGAAGTCAATAGTAGATTAGTTACAAATTCTTATTCTTTACATTCATATACGTATGTATGTATGTATGTGTTTGTTAACACTTGGCACTTTCGATTCAATCAACCTATATGAATACAATATGAACCAGCAAATTTCCGATCACATATGTTTGATTTTCAACCGAACTATCATATTTCAATGTCGTTCCCATCCAATCTTGCGTCTATCAATTGGTACTTCATTCGACAATAATTCGATTCGGCCGAAAGAGTGAAACTTTTCATCATCATTCTATTCAATATCGACATCGCCAAGATCGATCTTGGCATCAAAAACATTGTATCATACAGCAAAATCTGTTTTTGTCTTTTTCAACGAAACTTGTTCTCGTGTCAACAGCGAAATATCGTGTGCATGAATGAATGCATATGACAAAGCTTCTCGCCTTATTTAAGTCAACACAAATATTGCACATTTGAAAAGAATCAATTTTGTTATCTGCATATACATATGAATGCATATCAAGTAAAGAAGAAACTATGGCAAGATGATCTGTGAAACACGTTAAAATGCAAAACAATGATGAACATACATGNTCTTTTTCAACGACACTTGTTCTCGTGTCAACAGCGAAATATCGTGTGCATGAATGAATGCATATGACAAAGCTCCTCTCCTTATTTAAGTCAACACAAATATTGCACATTTGAAAAGAGTCAATTTTGTTGTCTGCATATACATATGAATGCATATCAATATCAAGTAAAGAAGAAACTATGGCAAGATGATCGGTGAAACACGTTTAAATGCAAAACATTGATGAACATACATGTATGCTATAAACAAACGATGGCAATATGAAAAAATAAACGTTCAAGATTTTATTTCTTCGTCGATCCAATCTAGAAAAGTTGAATACAATCCAAAGATACACATAGATGACGAATATTTGTGTGAATCGATTTGCAATGTAGAAGTCGGAAACAAAGCAAATCTCGAACTGAAACGTAATTAATATAGAAATGCACAACTAGACAGCATGATTTTGAGGATGAGAAAAAGCACAGCATCATTCAAATGAATGAAAAAGAGAATGTGTCGTACATCGAATAGATCTTCGATGTACACGATGAACAAATGACATTTCTATGGTTGATATTCACTAAAAGAAAGTAAATTGAAAAAACTAGATAACATAAGCCTGACCTTTGTATGCATGAAATTTTCAGATCAGACGAAATTGGTTTGTATAACGACGAAGAGCATGTGTAATCATAGGAAATGTTCGGAACGATCTAAAACATCAAGAAAAAGAATGAAATGCAATGGAAAACTGCATTGAATTGAATTGAATAAGACAGAATAGACGAGTAAAATTTGCTTTGATTCTATATATTGTTGATTTGTGTGGTGAACAACAAATAAGAATATTTCGTTGTATGACATCTATTACCGAGCGTAGGGAGAAAACAAATGATTCGATATCTTCTAGAATTTGACGTCCTCGAAGAATAAGTAAGACGTCAAATCGAACAAGTCGATGACTACGAAGAGAAAAGACACGAATGGAATAAACGGTTGATCATAGATCTTGAGGGTGAGAACAACACGACGTCGATCGAAGAATTGTTCAAAGTTAACACATGAAAGAAGACGCAAGATAAATGAAATTTCGGCAAACAAGGCAATCTTGCATTGTAATTACGATTGTTTCTTGTCTAGAGAAAGATGCCTGCCGAAACGAAGAGACTGTCGGATGGCATGTGTCATGCATGTATATGAGTTAGATAAACACATCTCGACACAACACATGATTCGGCTTTTCGTTTCATTTCAAGTACGAACAAGTGAAATGATGGACCGGCTTGTTCCTGAAAACTGAATAAGCAAATGTATTGTTTGAGAGTGAAATGGAAGAGTAAATTGAACACGTAACTGAATTGATATCATTCACGATGAGAAAGTGAAAAAGAAAGTCGATGTTATATGTGTGCGATGTAATTGGAAAGAAAAAAAAAACAAGATGTACTTGAAGACTAGACAATGCATTAGCAGATAGATTGACTACGTTTAATATTATATATGAGAGTGAAGAATGGGTAAGACGAACGACGCTCGTAGTAGATAATGAATAAGCAGATGGATTGAATTCATGTCATACAGAATATGAAAGTGAAGATGAAGAATAAGTGAGACGAACTATGCTCGTAGTGGAGAACGAATCAGCACGTGGAGTGACTTCATTTGATATGAGACATGAAGTCGAAGAACGAGCGAGACGAACGACACTCGTGGTAGAAGATGAATAAGCAAATGCATTGAATTGATTTCATATACAATATGAAGTTGAACTGGTTGCCGATGGAAGAACTGCACTTGTAGTAG
>CAJNOJ010001059.1:0-10518 GCA_905250025.1 Adineta ricciae
CATCAATTAAATTGCGAGTTCTTTTATTTTGTGTTTCATTCCTCCTTTCATCAGAGAAATTTCTTTCATCGGTATCGGGATTATCATAAGTATTTTCTTCATGAGTAGTTTGTACTAAAGACGAGTTGTCATTTGTATAATTTTTTGAGTTATTTTGAAGTCTTTGTACCATATTTATCAAACCATTAAGATTTACAATAGCTTCTTTAGGATCAGTCCATGCTTGCGTATTCATATTTATATTCGACGTCATTTATTCTTATTGATTTGATTTCACAATTAAGCACGAGAGCTTTGGAATAATTCCTCACGTGTTCGTACACGTGTTTATAAGTGCACTGTATAGATGATAAGTGTAAGAATCAGTAAACGATTTTTATATACGTCCTATCACTAGGTAGTGAAAGAGAAGAATGAATACATGCTATTTGTTTTAGGATTATAATTCTTGAGAATTAATGTAAGAATTTTTGTTCCTTGTAAACTTGTATTCCTCTTGCTAATTTTGTTAACTTGAATATTTTGTTTTGATAATACTTACTATGGTCTGTATGAGGTGTTGTAAGTGAGTCTGAGTTAGCCGTATTACAATACTTTTTATCAGATTTCTCTGTAAGATGTTGATTGCATAGACTTTTCTGTTTGATTTGTTTCTTACATTTATTGATAAAGCATAGTTGTTGTTTTGCCTTGGTTTTACCCGAATTTTTCTTGGACTTATCGTTAGCTGATGATTTCACGGTTTTCTTTTGTTTCATTTGTTCGTTTAACACAGTTCTAGAATAAATGGTAAAACTAAATAAAAAGTCATGATTTCAATACTGTTCATATGAGAACATAGATAAAAAATAAACATGTTAGTCTATGCAATGAATTTACATTTTTTACCTGAGTTCTTAGTAAGAAATTTAATAATAGAGCGAGATAGATTATTTTGTAAATACGATATAATATGCTTTAATTCTAAAGTATACTAAGTTTTTTATAGAGTAATATACATATGCGTGACTAGTTCTACTCAGTATTTACTTCATTTTTTCTTGGTTTTAAAGTGTACTTTTTTTTGCCATCTAAATGTTTATATCAATATAACAAGAAAAGAAAAAAAAACCTCCTTGTAAGATAGAGAAACGTGTTGCATATGCTAAATTATTTTGTCGCACAAGGATAAGGGTAGACTAGATAAATATTGGAGAAAGTATAAGAAAAAAGAGAGAGAATCGACAAAATAATGCATCTAGGTATTTTTTCTCCGTTCTTTCTCAGTAATGCAAATGATGGATTTATGATACGAAGAGTCATTCACATACTCCAAATAAGCATTTTAATTTCATAGAAAATATGCTCACAGTTTATTTTAAAAGATTATTAAATTTGCATATTATATCTCTCTTTATCATTCGACATAAGGTTACATTGGAACTATGTTAAAGTAGTTTAGAAGACGAAGATTATGGCAATATAGATATATACGTTTTTAAGATTCTAAAAAATAAATTTATATTAACTATACGATAGGTGTGGGCGTGGGTGGGTGTGAGTGTGGGTATGGGTGTTGTTTGTGTGTGGGTACAGAAGAAGAAGAGATATATCCCATGTAAAAAACAAGTTATCGAAAATATGATTAAAATCGATTTTTCGTTGAAAATAAAAAAAAACTGATTATTGTGACGTTTCCTGATTAAATATGAGCAAAATTTCGATTTTAATAGATTTTTCTGTGAAAAATTGATTTTAATCTTAATACAACCGTTATAAAACTGATTTTAATCGGTTCCTTGTAGGAAAATCCGTTTTCATAAGTTAAATCATAGAAAATAACACATTGTCATCCATTTTCTCAACATTAATTGGTTCTAATCTTAAAAAACAATCATAGAATTGATTTTAATCGATTTTTTATTAAAAGTCGATTAAAATCAATTAAATCATGGAAAATAATATATTTTAATCTATTTTTCGATATTAATCGGTTTTCATCGATTTTTATACACAAAATTGATTTCATCAATTAAACCCCAGAAAATAATACATTATAATCGATTGGTAGGTTATCATTTTCCACAAATCTGGTTCCCAGAATACATCCACAAGTAAAATCCACAATTGTGGATAAATATCCATGATTCCATCTAGCCGTGAATAATTAGGGATTTTAAATCGTGGATTTCACAATTTAGGAAAATTTTGTGAAAACCATTTGTGACCGACCATATAGACCAATCTTCAATCTCCTATCTGGACACCAGAGTCCTCTGATACAGTGACCACACTCCTACTTAAGGATCTGGCGACCAAACTCATTCGACTCAATGATCGCGATTCTATCCAGGGACGTGGTAACCAGATTCATGTAACACAGTGACTCGANTCCAGGGACGTCGTAACCAGATTCATGTAACACAGTGACTCGATTACTACTTAAGCAGCTGATGACCAGATTCATGTCATTCAGTGATCGCAGTTCTATTTCGTAGGTTATCATTTGCCCAGAATTGTGGTGCCCAGAATCGGTCCCAGGAAAAATCCCTAAATTGTGAAATCCACGATTTAAAATCCCTAATTATTCACGGCTAGATGGAATCATGGATATTTATCCACAATTGTGGATTTTACTTGTGGATGTATTCTGGGAACCAGATTTGCGGAAAATGATAAACATTCTAATCGATTCTGTCAGCAGTAATAGATTTCAACTGATTTTCCAAAATTTAATCGATTTAAATCAAAAAACCACAAGAGATAATAGATTTTAACAGAGTTTTAGAGTAGAAATTGATTTTAATCAATTTAACAGCTACAGAAAATAGTTTTCATTTATTAAACTACGAATAATTATGTTAATTGATTATTATGTGTCTAATCTATTAAAATCTTTTAAGTTGATCAAAATCATAAAAATCAATTATAATTGTGAAAATCTTAATCGATTTTAATCACAAAAGAGAAAAACACGTTTTTCACGAATATCTGGCTATCGGCCGAAGTTCTCGACCTTTTTTTTGGAATCCTCGCAGCGACAAATAGTGACCCAACAGTAGAGCAGCCTCTGATACTTCTCACATAGCACTCGCCACGGTATACCTCGATACTCAGTCATTCAAGCGAAAACACTGATGATTCAGATTAAAATCGATTTTTAATACAAGTCGGCTGAACTCAGATGATAATTGAAGAAAATCCGTTAAAATCGATTTTTTGAAAAGTAATCAATTTTAATTTTTTTTTTTCGATTAAAAATCTGATTAAAACCAGATGAAAATCGTACCATTTTAATCGATTTTTCTATGATGAAAAATCGATTAAAATCAGATTTTTTGCCTCTTATTTTTACATGGGATAAACCCACACCCATACCCATACCAACACCCACACCCACACCCTCAAGATCATCAAATGCATTCTTTTTTGTTTGTTTTTCTTATGGATTTTGAGTGTCTTCATTGGTTTCATATTTTAATGGGTGGGTGTGGGTATCTGTTATACTCTCAGACACCATACCCACACCCACATCCATTCACACGGCTTTATCTGTTTTCAAAATAATATTGAGGGAAATGAGTGAAAGATAAACATAATGTGGACTTTGTCTTTTTACAGGCAAGGGGAGAAAACTGCTTTGTCGTATTTCATTTTTGTTGGAAAAATACAGTTTCCCATTGCGCGCGCTGTAATCAATTGTTTTCATAGGAGACAATGATGAAGCATGCTGAGTTTATCTTAATCGTCATAAAATAACGTAAAAATAACTGTTATTCACTACCCACATTTTTCGCTCTGCCAGTGATACATGTTATCTATTGAAGACAATTGCTATGTCGATGCAACGAAACGAAAGAACGAATATTTAAATTTCATATCTTGCAGATAGCGCGTATCAAGAACAGAGCAAGAAAGATCAAATATGAGTAACTGCGAGTAAGTGACTCTTATTTCTTTAGTCTGTAATGGCTCTTATAAGACGATTGAAAAAAAAAGAAACACGTAATGATGTAGCACAAAAATGGAAAAAAACCATAGGGTCGACGGAAAATGGTTATTTCCATGATGTCGTCTGATAATATATACATTGTATATATATACATGTATATATATATATTCTACTAAATACGTATGTCTCAATACGCAGTACTTGACGACTAACAGCAGTTAAATATATTATTCTTATTATGGATGAAGATGAGAATACTCTTTCTATCGGCGATAATGTTAACAACTCACAGTCATCATTTAACAATCATGACGCATTTCAAAACGGTATGTTTAATTATAAGTATATATATATATATATATCATGCAGATACACACATGAAATTGATTCTAGATGACGAACTGAGGCAGATTCGGCAAGATCCATTGATCGACTCGGCCATGTTTAAAGCGTATGAACTTCTACGCAAGACTGCACTCGATCACAATCTTACACATGAATTGGCTGTTCCTCGAACTGTCATCGTTGGCGACACGTCATCGGGAAAGTCGATGCTTGTTCAAATGTTTCTTCGATTTCCATGTGCATTCTCACAAGCTAATGTTGGTACTCGATGTCCCGTACAATACAAACTGCGCCATGATCCAAATTTAGCCGATGGTGAAATTCGCTTTATTCAACCAAAACACTGGCGAGCTGAAGAGCTCAGCAAAAATTTACAAATGGAAATGGTACGTATTGAAAATGACTATAAGAACGATGGTGGTTTTCGTCTGGAACCATTTGTTGTTGAAATTGCCAGCAAGCATTACACGGACTTCGAAATTCTTGATGTGCCTGGTCTAGTCAGTGGTGATCGAGATCCAAACAAACGAGCGGCTGTTGAACGTATTACAGAATATTACGTACGTGATCCAAGCTTTATGATTGTCCAACTTAAAGAGGCTCAACAATTAACCGATAACACATACGGAACACGACGTATTGGTGAATTGTGCACTGCTGAGCCTGCTCATTGGGGTTCAAGTTTTCCTGCTCGAAAGGATTATGCGCAACACACAATCACAATCCAAACGAAATTCGATGCATTTATGCGCGAACATGACAATGGCACGGCAGCTAACGAGGATATTCGGACACGAATCAACAATTTTCCAAATACTTTTTTTACCAACATGGTTTTTGATTTGTAAGTATTTTGTGTGGAACATGATTTAAAAGTACTGTTCATGTACGTAGAAGTCGGAATGGGACTCACTACTCAGCCTCTCTTTTCCCACAAACACTACAGACGCGTTCCACCATCACAGACCTTGACAGACACCATAGCACCATCTCGAAATCTTCCTAACCCTACCATTCATCACAGATGCGACAGTCATCATAGCAACATTTGTCTGTCTCCAGAGCCTACGACGTGGGTGTAGGTGGATGTGAGTGTGGGCGTGGGTGTCATATCTTTCTTGACCCATCCACACCCACACCCACACCCACCCCACATCCTCAAGATATTTGTGGATATGTGCCACCACTCTATTAGTCACTATAACTCTTTCGTGTTTCATATCTTAACCTGGCCGACATTTTGCTTGGAGTCTTTCCCTAGTTTAGTATGCCAAATTAGGGCACAACACATTTTCCTTCGACGGTTACAAGCATTTATTTGTTTTCTCTTTTGTTTGATGAAAAAGGTACAACTTTACTGAAAAATCATTTGAAGACAATGTCAGATATATTACTCGATTACCAGAAACAGAAAAAAAGGAAGTTGACGATTGGATCAATCGTATAAATGCAAAAGCAGGTACAAATGATGCTCGATACCTATTATTCAATCAACAATATCGTCCTTTAATTGGCATTGACATTGTACGACAACAAATTCAAGAATTGTGGTTACGAGTTCGTATATAGCCAACTCTAGTACATTTCGAATCAAGGAAAATAACAAAATTTTCTTCTTGTTCGATTTAGGCATTTCGTGCTGCTCTTCCGAGATTATTAGATACGATCAATCAACTTATTCAAAAATGTTCAAAAGAATTCGATACAGCTCTATTTAATCTTGAACAACAAAATCCACGTAGTGTGCGTAATAATTATCAAAAGTATATCGAAACATTTAGAACAACAATCAGCGACTATGCAGCCTATCGAGCTGAAGTCAATGCATTGTTTCCACTGGAAGATTATGGACGAACGTATGCACAAATCGAAAATGAATATAATGAATGGAATCGTAAACAATCACTTACATGGCGTGCCTATTTATCATCTGAACAGCTGAAAGATATTCCGAATGGACAAGTATTAGCAACACTGAATTTGCAGTATGTCGGCGCCCGACATTTTGAACGCTTGCGACAGGTAAAGTGAAAGCAAGTTTTTGAATGACTCTTCTCGATGAGTTTGATATAACCGTATTAGTATTTTTATTGACAGCAGTATTCAAAAGAGAACCTAAGTTTATCATTAATTTCTCCGATATTGCTACAGATTATTGTTCTATTTTAATCAGAAAAATCTGAATAAAATACTGCAAAAAAATAATCGTATCTTATTTTGTTCAGTAAAGTGAGGATAAAGAAACTTTTGTAGACTAGAGTGTAGGTTGCTAAAAAGTTTAACACTGGAAAAGATTTTAAGACGTTGTATAAGGCAAAACAATTATCACAAATAGGAATCTCGTACGGATTTTTGAAAACATAAAAGATCTCAAGAAGAAATAAGCTGAATTTTTGATCACCTAGATTGCTTTGATTGCAAGTATCTTTTTCCCTTTGGAAGACTTACAGTTTCTTATTTCTGATCAACAGTAGTGGTGTACATGTATCAATTAATTACTTGAGGGTGTGGGTGTCTATTATACTCTAATACACCCACATCCAGACCACATACTCATATCCAAACAGATTCGAATATAAATTATGGTTTCTTCAAATTCCTAGAGCTCCCTGCATGATCAGTCGATCCTATGCGATTTAATATTTACAGATACTTATCATAACATCAAATAGTGAGTAGAA
Organism: Adineta ricciae; assembly: GCA_905250025.1. Classification (NCBI taxonomy): domain Eukaryota; kingdom Metazoa; phylum Rotifera; class Eurotatoria; order Adinetida; family Adinetidae; genus Adineta; species Adineta ricciae. Next base: position 6,958 of record CAJNOJ010001059.1, read on the forward strand.
GTTGTAGCCTGGATTTAACCCTTACTTTCTTACTGATACTTCTTGTAAATATTCAAGATTGAATATAGGTTTTCTATTCTAAAGTTAAACGAATGTACACAAAAAAACCTGCTTTTTCGATTGAATATTTTGAATATTTTCACCTTCATGATCTTCATTTCTTCTTCTCCTCTTTGCTTTGTTTTTTGTTAGTGCCATATATTGTGTGAATTGGGAGTTTTAACACTGGTAGGAATCATGCAGGCCAGTTTCTTACCATAGGAACTGGTCATTAACTTTTTCTTGATATTAAGTAATATTTAGATGAATTGATTACATCTATCTATTTTATTACAGGTCTTTTCATACATGGTACTGTCACATGATGCATTGAAGCGAGAACGCGATTGGTTTGAATCGTCACAATCATTATTGTATGGTGGTATAAGTGATTATGAAAATACCGAGAAAGCTGTACGTGAATCACTTTTCACTTTGATTCGTGAGACCTTTCTAATCGGAATCTGTTGGCTTACACAAATGTATACATTTCTTACGGATCATTTTTCCAATCATGTAAAATCTGCTTTGCTCAACACGAAATTTTCCCATTTGGAAGAACATGTCAAATTTTTAAGTCTGGTCGATCTTGAATATCACACAGTTACACGTAAATTTATTCGAAATGCTGTCACAGCTATTAGAGATGCACGATATGCCAAAATGGTGTATGCTGTTCATAATGTCTGCGGTACATTGAAAAATCTTGTCGGCTCATTTTCAGCTATGGATATGATCAACAGAAATAGTAATGATAATGACGATGATAATGATAATGATGAAAATAGTGATAGCTTCGGACAAACAGCACTTAAGATTGCTCAAGACGCTATACCAAAAATGATGTCAGGTGCAAATCCAGGTGTGGCCGTTGCAACGTCAGTTGCTTCCGTTTTAAGTGGGAAAAAAATCCACTCAACTTAATTTATGCCACAGGAAAATTTCTTACAAGTAATCGAAATCCGCAAACAGTCACCTATTTGCCGCAAACGCGTGGTACTGTCGGTGAATTGTATACAGCTGTGCGTGGTCAGCTTCTTCATGATATTACGACGAACTTTTTCGCCAATCTTGTTCTCGAAATTCAACAATATAAATCCATACCAATTGCAAATTCGCTACAAAATCGTTTAAACCGCATGTCGGATAAGGATATCGCTCGTATGGCCAATATTGAGATTGAAAGTAGTCGTCAAAAAGTTCTTACTAACCATGAAAATATCAAACAGCTTGAACAAGCACGTGATGCTATCGAAGAGGCGAGTGCACTTATCTGTCATAAGAATGTGGACGACGACTTATCGAATTCGAACAACGATATCAAAAGACGCGTCCGAGACACACATGCACATACACGTAGCAAGCGCCTACGTGATATTGAGAAAAAATTAAGAACACGTCATCGACATAAGGGAAAACCAGGACAAACAATTATACAACAGTCGGATGATCGACATTCATCAACTGGTGTTGTCAGTGATCACAGTCAAGTTATGGTCGATTCGGACTCAGACAACGATAATAACGAAGATGAAACGACCGAAATCGAAGATGAATATGAACTTATGCAATACGATGATAAAACATCGAGTGAAACATATTTACTAGGCATATTCCGAAAACATGACCAAGAAGATCTCGAACTTGGATTTCTTACTGGAGATTCACTGATAGCTGATGTGAAATTTGTTCAACAACGTCAACACCAACAACGAGAACACCAGCTCTTTTCTGCTCCAAATGTTGATTTAAATTCAGAGACGATAGAACATGGTTTGGAACATATAGGATCCGATTTTGCTAGTACAACTTCAACGTTTCTACAGCACGACAATGTTTCAACTTCCACTTTATCAGACGACGAAGATCGGAAGTCTGTTGTTGAAAATCCGGTCACCACGAAAGGTTCGTTCTTCGCATAGAAATGTTGGTAAAACAACCCTAATTAGTCATCTAGAAAGATCGAGCACCATTTATATCTAGTACAAGTAGTGAAATAAATGTTTATCTAACTGAATATTCCTGCTAGTTTTCACCATGAGAATTTAGAGTTGTTAAATTAAAAGATACTTGATTCGATTTTATAGGATAATCTAGTGACATTTCCAGTTCATATCGATCAGTAAGAAAAGTACGATAAAAAAAATACTTAGTAGACCTTGTTTAATCTCCGTTAGAATATAGGAAAATATATCGAAACTGAAATTAAAAGATTGGAAGTACAAGTGACAGTTATGTGATGCTTAGAGATTCGATTGGCGATATTCCACAGTCGTCACTTTCCCCGTATATTTTGCATTTAATTCGGTTCGAACAGAAAGAGATCTGAAACAAAAGTAACGAAAAAAAACGATATTTTAAGCGAAAACATTTCCCCGAATTACACTTTCTCTAGCTCTCTGGTTTCGCTCATTGTTTCGAAAAGTTCGAAACAAAAACAAATGAACTTTTTAATCATGCTTTATCTCCTTCGACTTGCCCAGGGTCATTTGAGGCATCTGTATTTTGTTTCGAGCATCGATTGTGATTTTTGTTTGACCTGTTTCTTACATGAAGCTCAATAGGAAATTACAGAAAGACGGGAAAGATCAAAGAGAAGAAATAAACGAGACATCAGATATCTGTTTACCCTGAAGAAAACCCCTCAGTGTTAGTGTATTACAGGTACTTGTCAGCAGCGGATAGTCGACAAAATAAAATCACAAAGAAAGTCGATCTTGAGCTGTTTATTTGAATATTTTGAATTAACTAGTATCACTAATTTTCTTCTTTACGGTAAATATAATGTTCCAATTAATTCTACCTTTTCATTAGTTCGGACTATTTTCTTCTAAACGCCACATTTATGATTCGATCAAACTTTGATAATAATCCTTGTTAGTTATCTCTCATATTCACAATATAGTTTAACTTGATGAATGCATGTGAGATTTAGATCAATTTCCAGAAAGAAAGACTTCAGGATAGCTAATATAAATTAACCCTTCAAAATTAATCAATTTCCTAATTTTAAAAGACATTTAAAGCATTAGAAATGACCTTTCACCTTTTGATTCGACTACAAAACCCACTTCACTATGTTTAGTAAAGAAAAAATGCATTTTTCACTTCGAAACTGTTTGTTTCGTGCTGTGATATTCTCGAAAGTGTTATGAAAACTATAAAGATGTTTCTCGAGAAATTGCGACATGTTCTCATAGATAAACTGAAGTCAACGCTTGTTTTCCAATCTGATATACAACTTAATATTCGACTTTGTTAAGTCAAATACTAACGCATATACATATATTACTTAAGAATCTATATTAACTTTTCTAAACAAATTGAACTATTTTTAATTTTGTTTACAGGCACAGAATTAAAGCTGGCCACCAACAAGCAGTGATCTTTCCATCAACATTCAACATATGACTTAATTAAATAATCAAGAATTTACATTAAATTTCAAGACATGATGAACCGATACCGAAGATTTTATCTTTATTATCTACCAAAGCACGACATTGAAATAAAAATATCGAA
>CAJNOJ010001060.1:0-10509 GCA_905250025.1 Adineta ricciae
TAAATGATATAGAATACATAAATATCTGTTATACATATTGAATATAATTTAGTTGCCTTTAATAAAATCTACGCAACAGAAAAGATCAATCAGATGTGATAAGAATACTCAATAACTAAATGTTGATGTCGCTTGTACGGTACGATCTACAAGCGGGCTATGCATTATCTATATTAATAATCATTGCTCAGGTAGAGAATGCTGTGACTTATAATCATTCCAACAACCAAAATGAGTTTCTTTATATATAAAAGAACCAATTGTAATTCAGGACGTTCTCAGAAAACTATTGAACTGCGTTCCACAAAAGCTCCTTTCAGTAGAGGGTCTAGCAACGCTCACGTTGCGTTACTTGTGTCATAGAAATATACCCATCTCGACACTATGCAATCGATGTTATATAATACAATAGCGATACTATATTTGTGTGATTTTTTCTCTCTTCGTAATGATCCTTAGTCGATGTTTCAGTTAATCTGGAATTTATCTCGAATATGTATATATATTTAATATTTATTTAAAATATGATGCAATTTAGTGTTTTCGCTTCTAATATAGAAATTGAAAATTAATAGGAAATTTTTGTGTGAAGGAAGTTTTACTTAACACAGTTGAGAACTAGGAAGATTCATCATTTCCGCTCGCTTCACCGTCCACCGTGGCGAGCAAGAGCAGTTGATGTCTGAGTTAGCTGTGCAACCATTCAAGTTAACAACTCTTTTCACGATATCGACTTGTACTGATCGACTTATTTCATCAGAATTATCGGAAAGGAACAAAAATGCTCTTTTCGGACAACATTCTGACTCAACTTCGACCTTCGAAATATGACACTCGAGCAACCACCATAGGCAATATTGTTCGACTAAGAATTCGCATCTATCCCAATCTAGCATTTGAGAACCACATTTACCTACATAGAATTGCACTGTAAATCTATCCTAATCCTGGTGGAGTAAAACTTGAGTGCTTCTTGCTACCAATGTAGAGATATGCTGATGTATGTGACCATAGCACTCCTCAAGGATTGCACTTATCTTATATCGCCCATTTATTCATTATGGTAGAAGGGACTCATCAATCACACTTTCAATTATCTTCTGCTTTCTAGTATTAGCGTGTTTCACGTATTACCCTCAATCTAAACACAAAAACATAGAACAGAAAACAGCATTTTTTGCATGACCTGCACCACAATTGGAACTATAGCCCTATGTCATTCCTTTGTGGTTGCCTTTTATATCTGACTGACTTGACCTTATATAACTTAGCCAATACCATTAGACTCTCCTGACTCACAATAGCCCGGGGATGACGTATCCGCATTTACAGATTTAATGCTATTACTAAATCCACATTTTCAAGGCAGTCAGAGAAGTATTCACGACAGATCAACTAAAACTAATGAACAAACATAATCAGTTACATACTCGAGAACATCATTCAGCAAGACACATGTTCACAGCTGTTGTTAAATAGAAATATAAGGCACTCGTAGCAAATACTATTTATTTCGCGAAACTTAAATAAAAAGTAATCATACCACTGAAAAAATAATGAACGAGCACAAACAATCACTCCGTTTTCAGTCGTTAAGAGGCGGTGATGATACTTTTTCGAAACTGTAATTGTGATAAAAAGGAAATATTACCAATTGCTACCATTAATTCTATTTTTCCGCCTTACAAACGATCCCTAAAGCTGTGAATTCATGTACGCGTGAAACCTCACCCTTAACATTTCAAGGAAAGTACAATCACTTTAAATTTTAAACTTTATATTAAAGTTAACAAGTTTTTAAAATCTTCTAGTTTCAATTTAAACTAAGCATATAACAGCCATTCCATATAAGCCGCAGCCGATTTCTTATGACAGCGCTCAAAGGCCATTCGCCGATTTGGCTCATTTTCGCATATGTGATAGGGGCAAGTGTTTGATGTATTTTGGTGAAAACCGATTAACAAAATATTGAGTCGTTCGGTTTTTATATCAGTTTTATTGAAAGCACTATAAAATGGACTTTTTCAAGGAACGATTTTGAACACTCTGAAAAGTCAAGAAAACATCAATCGTTTGTGCTGAAATTTTTCGTACATCACAATCCAGGTAAGTTCTACATGTGCTGTAAATTCCAACTGAAATGATTGGATGGTTGGTATTTTATGGATCTCACAATTTACGAAAAAATGACTGCTTTTAACAACTTTCGACCCTTATATCTCCTGATTGTGGGATGATAGAGGTCTGAAATTTTCAGGACAAGTACATCCTAGTACCATCTATATATCCTATAAANATCCATCAGCGCTTGATATTTTCCTACAACGCTTCGAAGTCTCCAGTACCGTGTAGATCAACTACGAATCTCGAAATCCCTTCCAAACGAAGTTTGATGAAGTTTTGAACATTTTCCGGAAAAACGTTTTTTTGACCTTTGACCCCGACCTCACACTCTCCCCCTCAACCAAGCCCCAGCCTCAAAACCCCTTCAAAGCCATGTTTCATGAAGTTTTGAACAATTCCAGAAAAATAGCCATTTGACCTTTGACCTGCGATAGACACACACACAAACAAACAAACGAATTTCCGTTTTTTGACCACTTTTTTTCGACATGACCCTCCTTACAGTCGAGGGAACAATACAATTATTATCGAATTCATTTCTTTATCTTTTTTTTTGCTTTTCCTTATATGCTTTTTAAACTTCTTACTTTATGTGGTGTTCCATCTTCTACTTTATCTATTTATTCTCCTTATACGTCATTTTTTCTTTATTATGTTATTTTTCTTTTTCCTTTTGTTTCTATTGTATCATTAGCGGAACTTCGAATCAAAATTAAGAAACTTTTCCTCTGTCGACGACGACAACATCGAATTATTGGTCCTGCTAGATGAAATGCAGATATCTGTAAAAATGTTCAATATTCTTTAACAATTTTTATGCTGTAAAAGTCAATGTAATTATAATAATAATAATCTTGAGGGTGGATGAGAAGATTCGCAGTAGAATACATCCTCTTATTTCATACAAATAAAACTGTCATTATTTGAATTACTTTCAGTATTATCGCCATTAACAAGTTAATTTTTTTCAGAGCCTACTGGAACATAACATTTATAAATTTTCAAGATTTATACTGAAATATAATTGAGCTATAAGAAGAAGTGAACATATGAGCGAGAGTAAGTATAACTTGCTTGCCATAGAGAAAAAAGAACCAAATCAATGTGGAATTTTTGATTTTCCATAAGTTAAAATAAGCTATGCTCTATATTCACCTCTTTTCCATCTAATTATGTCATATGAATTGATAAAGATCATAGATGATATCAATAATATGAACTTACTCATATTTTATCATCGGAATTCTCTGACAATTATCAGTTTAAGAGATTTATCTCTTTAGTCTTCTCGAAGTATTTCATCACTGATGGTTAAAATTTCTGATAAGATGTAGATATGAAAAGAATTTCAGCCATTCAGATCGAACACAAATACGAAAAATATGAATTAGAAATTATTCTCATTTATTATGGAATTTCTTTTATGTGATTTTTTTATTTAAAAAAAAAAGGTAAACTTCAACAATCTTATTATCCAATAAATACTATTATCTTTTATAATTCATATACCGAATGCGATCAGTATTGAAAGTGTTTTGTCTTCTGTTCTAAGAATAATTCGATAAAAACATGAATTCTATAATGATGTAACTATTTTTAATCTATCGTTATATTATTTCAATTGTCTCTCTCTTCTTTCTTATTTCCACATGTGATTATCTATAATTGTATATCTTATGAAAAAAAGTGGATTCAATATTCATTTTGATATCTAACTGGATTATTTCTTTTGATTTTAATAAAGATTCGTAACACAATATGCATAAACATTTTACGTACATTCATATTTATTGAAGAAAAGCAAATGACATACATTAGATGTAACGTAAAACCTTTTTCTATGTTATCGTATTAAGTTTCTTTCATATTGTAAATCTATGCAGATTTGCTTGAAGGAAACGCGTTTCAACTTTGTTGTTGTTTTATTGATTAAAACAAAACAAACGGAAAACGAAACGCTAACGAATGAACGAGAAGAAGAAGAGGAACGTTCTGTCTATGTTGGTTGTGAAACACACACACCACTAGACAGAGAGAACAAAACGTCGGAAAATCCACAAAAGAAAAGAAGAGGAGAAAGAAAGAACAACGAAAACACTCGGACATATATATGTGTGTACGAGCGAAAACGAGAGAAAAAACAAATGCGTCATAGAGACGCGTGATGAATGTACGTGGACACTCTACACATATTTGCTAAAAGATTTAATCTACTTGAAAGAAATTTCTTTCGTTTCTCTGCTTCGAGATTATCTTTTGATTGTCATACATGATATAAATATATTTATCTATATTCCATCTGTTTTATTTTTCTCACGTTCGACAACCTTTTTTAACTGCTCTTCTTATATCGTATGTTATTCTAACAAACTTTATATGAAAAAAAAACATTTTTTTAATATGAGTATTGTGTCTAGGTTTTAGATTTAAAAAAATCAATTTATAGAATTCGAGTAATATAAACTATGATAGCGACAGGTGTTGTGTTTAACGATGAGTTAAATCAAAATGTAGACGATAATCATCTTGAAATCTTCAGTATTATTTGGCTTGATAATAATAATAACATCAAAGACAATCATGAAACGCAGAAAAATCTACGTTCTATTATTAATCAATTAAAATTATTTTACGATTCGAAAGAATGTCAACAATATATTGAACAACAATCAAACGAAGAACAATTAATAATCATTGTTAGTGAAGAAATGGCTCAAGTAATCATTCCTTCTATTCATCATCTTCGACAAGTTTCATCGATTTATGTATATTGTAATGATGCGGAGAGAAAAAGAGACGAATGGGTATCTCAATTTCCAAAGGTAATATTATCAATACGATAAAAAAAATAACTGTTTTTGTTTTTATATAGATTAAGACTATGATGGTTGAAGTTCGTGAACTTATTAATCGAATTGAAACAGATCATCGAAGTTTAAAGAGAATAACAGAATCATTATCAATCAATAAATTTAGTTCAGGAAAATCAACAACAGGTGTCAATGGTCATTTTGTTTTCTTTCAAGTTCTTATCGATTGTCTTTTACGAATGAAATTTAAAGAAGAAGATAAAAATGAACTTATTTCACGTTTTAAAATCGAATATAATGAAAATAAATCTGAACTCGAAAAACTGGATGAATTCCAAAAGAATTATTCATCAGATAAAGCTGTATGGTGGTATACTCGTGATTCATTCTATTACAGAACTTTGAATAAAGCTTTGCGCTGTCAAAATATTGATATGATCTATTTATATCGTTCGTTTATTAATGATATTTATCATATGTTACGAAAACATCAATCGAATATTCCATTACATGTTTATCGAAGTCAATTAATGGTTAAGGATGAATTAGAAGAATTGAGGAAATATATTGGACAATTCGTTTGTGTAAATTCATTTCTTTCTACGACAAAAAAATATTTAACAGCTGTTTTTCTTGCCGGTAATACAAATGCACAAAGTTTTATGGAACGAGTATTGTTCGAAATTGATGCTGATCCTGAAATGGCTATTACACAACCATTTGCAGATATCAGTAAATTTAGTGAATTTGCTGAAGAATCAGAAGTACTCTTTATGGTTGGTTCGATTTTTCGTCTTGATGCTATTAGTTGTACAACGGATTGTGTATGGATCATTCGCATGACCTTGTGTAGTGGAAATGAACATGATTTAAAAGATGTTCTTGTGCATATGAAAAAACAAAATGGAAATGGACAGACAAATCTACGAACACTTGGTAAAATTTTATCAGAAATGGGTAAACTTAATCTTGCTGATAAATATTATAAACGTTTCTTGATGGAACTTACACTTGATGATCCTTTAATACGCCATGTTTATGAAGATCTCGCTCAAGTTTCTTCACAAAAAGGTGACTTCGACAACAGTATACAATGGCGACAAAAATCTCTTGCTGTCAATTGCCAATATCAGTCAAATATTTCTATTTCAAATCAGACAATTCCGATTTCTAATGTTAAATGGAGACAAAATGGTGTTACTGTTGCAGGAGGAAATAAAAAAGGTGATAAATTAAATCAATTATTTTATCCATGGGGTTTGACTGTTGACGATGATCAAAATGTCTATGTTGCTGATTGTGTAAACGATCGTATTGTTGAATGGAAACTCAATGCAACCAGTGGTCGACTCATTGCTGGAGGAAATGGTGAAGGATCTAAAGCAAATCAATTGGATGGTCCAAGAGATGTAATTATAGATAAGCAAACAGATAGTCTTATCATTTCTGATGCACGGAATCGTCGAGTAGTAAGATGGTCACGACAAGGTGGTCTATTTGAACAAATAATCATTTCGAATGTCGATTGTTATGGTATAGCAATGACCGACGATGGATTTCTTTATGTTTCTGATGTTGAAAAACATGAAATTAGACGATGGCAAATAGGTGATACAAGTGGAGCAGTAGTTGCAGGTGCGAATGGTAAAGGTAATCGTCTTGATCAACTTGATTCTCCAACGTTTATTTTCGTTGATCAAAATCATTCTGTATATATATCAGATTCTAATAATCATCGTATAATGAAGTGGGTAAAAGGTGCAAAAGAAGGCATTGTTGTCGCTGGAAATCATGGATATGGAAATTCTACTAAACAATTAAATTTTCCTCGGGGTTTGGTCGTCGATCAGTTTAGCAGAATTTATATAGCTGACGATGAAAATAATCGCATTATGTGTTGGACAAAAGGAGCTTCGCAAGGAACTATTGTAATTGGTGTTAATGGTGAAGGCAATCAAGACGATCAATTGAGGAGACCATGTGGTTTGTCATTTGATCGGTTGGGTAATCTTTATGTTATTGACCATTGGAATCATAGAGTACAACGATTTTCACTCGATACTGATCCCTAATGTTTTTTTTTCAATGATATTATATTCTGTAATTTTATTTCTCTATGTAAAATAAGTATCTTTATCCACACTCTCAAACAAGTTGTTTAACATTTCAGACAGTTTTCTACATAATTTTCATTACACGAAAAAAGAGAAATATCTAGACAACATGAAACAAATTAAAAGAAAATTTTTATTTTTGCTTGGTCGAAGGCATTGCTGTAGGGTGATTCCATGGGACTTGTGACACGTTTACGCCGACTCTCACCAAATCGCTCGAAATTTTCAGGACGCATATAATAAACAATTCTAAGACTTTTTTGCTCTTGGACGAAAGTTCTAGGACGTTTTGTTCAAGAGCTGTAGCCCCAGTACTAAGTACCCTTCGGAACAGATTTTTCAAGTACCTTTTTCTTTCCAACACGCCTAGCTTTGCACCACTTTGTGCTATAGACATTCTGACGATATATTTGGATTCCTCATGATCAGGGCTATCAGAATCACTCCTTTTCATAAGTTTTTGGATTCGTCTCAGAACCGCGGGGCTCTGGAAACCCTTTTCAACCGCCGATTATTGCAGGCTCGAAATCTCCATAACTAGAGAACTCTGCACTTCGTGGAACATCTCATTTGATAGAGCATCAAAAGATCTATCGAATCATGTGTGCGCCGTCGGACGGGAGTAAGGTTTCACCGAGATAGGGTCTCCAGAAAACGTACATGGGTTTTTGAGAAAATAAAATATTTTTTTCGTGAAATTGGGTAAAATATATGTAAACAAAAACTTTTTTTTATATATGCTGTCGTAATAGTTCGTAAAAGATTCCTTAAAGATCTCTGAAGAACTATCTTAGATCTATGCAATTTTCCATTGATACATGTGTTAATAGGTCAGTACTGGAATGTTAATATTTTTATAATAAGAAAAGCCTGGTTTTGCAAGCATGAGAAGAAGAAAAAGACGCAGAAGAACGTGTTAAAGTGCGAATGTTTTTGAGTCTGAGCTACTGGATATTTTACGGCAACTAATGCGATTCACTGCCAATGGATCGAACTGATGATAACTACGAATTCCATGGATTCAACCTGTCGAAAAAGGAAGAAAATGTTTTATCAATGTCAGGAAGGACGATCTAACCTTGGCCACCCTTTTGAGTTAATCGTTTGTTCAGATTCATAGACTCAGAGTTTAGCTGTATATCTTGCCGACTAAGATAAAGCACATTGATCTTGGTATCGGTGAGGCGAATTGATAAAGCTCTTGTGGGGTTAAAATGGTATCTGTTCGTCGTCCACTGAGTACTCTACGAGTTGCACGGTATTTCAAAGCTGCTCCGATTCCGTCAACTGGACCTTTTCCATGTGCTGTAGCAGAAAAAGTCCAGACGGCTGGAATTCCGAAGGCACTCTCGTGATAAGTTAAATTCAGCATTGATTTATTGCTCTTGAAGTGCTGAGGAGCTCCATCAGTGACATAATTAACTCTTTTTACAGCAGAATAGCGATCACGAATGAACTGAACAATTACCTTTTGAGCAGCATGAACGAAATCAATATTATGATCAAGATGATCGCTGACGAAAGCGAGGCTATGTTGAATGGTCTTGTCTACAGTGATGTGTACCGTAAAAATGGTGGCTTGTGGAGTTGTCCAATTAGCTTGCTGGATCTCGTGCTGAACAATCAGCGCAGGATTTTCTGCAAAATCCATTTGGACCACCGCTGTTGCATTCGAACAAGCTTCTTCTTTAATCTTTTTAATGTACTCTTGCTGTTGACGAGTACAGTAGTGGTGGATAGCAAATTTTGTCCACTTGACATCGAACTCGTCAAGCAGATCACGAATCGAGCCGCTGACACGCTGCATTGAGATCTTTGCAACTGAGGTCGGCTCGTCGTCAGCGTCAACCACTCTCTTTGACGATACAGCCTGGAGATAATCGTTTAGGCTATAGGTAAACAAAGCACAGAGGGAGATACTCACTGATTTCCACGTCATCCAAGCTACACTATCATCGATTGTCACATTTTGACAACACACAAGCTCACTAAACAGAAATCCACCAGGCTGCAACCACTTGCAGTCATCACATTCTCGGAAATAGCACGTTTCTGTTTGCGAAAAACATACGCATTCAGCAATGAGACTTTTCATATCCATAGTGTTAACACCCAGGTTGTTCCAACTCTATCAAATAAAATGAACTCTGATTCCTTCATGTGAAATTCTACCTGAATGTGTAATTCAAAGTTCTCATGATAGATGCAGGTACAAACATCATGTGGCTTCTTAATTTTAATCCATTTTGGGCGTAGGTTATAAAAGCTCGATTTTTTCACAGAATTTGTTCCCTGCTTCGCTTGTAACTGTTGGACAAAGAGTTGATAGGCTTGGCCTACAGTCATTGACATGTGTCGAATGGCAATGGGATTCTTTTGAATGTGTATCACATCACGTTTATTAGGAGACTGACGGCTGATGGCATCATCATTGTAGAAGTCGATGATTTCCTGAACAAGGAGCGGTTCAAGACAGGTGTTGCCGCGCCAGTCGACAGGTACGGCCAACCTGCCGTAAGACACACGAAGAGAGATGCTCTTTTGAGCCAGATAGCGAGAGATTTCGAAGTATTCTTCCACTTTTACACATCCCCATTCAGGTGGAGCTAAGGTGAGAAGACGAATCTGTTCATCTGGGTCACTAGATTTAATTAAACACTTGGAACCATCGAGAAGATATTCCTTGTCAGCGAGTTTAGGCGATGAATGACTTGGAAGCTGGGCGACGTCTTGAACGTGTCGCAAGGCTTCTGCCGCAGACCGAATCAGCTCGATAGCCGTCGTCACTTGTTTGTCCAATTGATTTGTCTGTCGTCTAAACGGAAATCAAATTCAGAAATGGAACATACGAGGATCTACTTACACATCTCTAATCTTCGCAATTCCCAGTGCATCAAACACTTGATTCAGCAGTTCTTTGGCCTGTTCGAATTTGTATCTCATTTCGACACTCTCTATCATGCTATGACCTCCTGCAGATATTGGTGAATCGACTGATGGAGAACTCACATGCACGCCCAAATGCGTATGAAACCGACTGGTTTCTGTCTCATAACAAGTTCGGCGCAGAAGTTCGCCGTCACATAGAGCAAATCCAACAATCGCATCCGCTTGATAATATTCTTGCGTGATAAATGCATCCAAATCACTGTCAATCGGTCGATCTCCACGTGGACAAAGAGCGCCCGGACCCAACTTTCTTGAACCTTGGTGAGAGATCGGATGAGCGCACCACTTCTTATTGCTTCGAGGCATCTGTAACTCAACAACCTATGCTACTTTTTTTGAACAATCCCAGCGTCTAAAGTACGCAACATTAACATAATTTCAAATAATAGATTCAAACCTTTACGTGTTTATTATTGTATATAGTTTCTCTTGCTTACGTCTAAGCAACACCGCATTATCGATGAGCCAATATCATATTCACAAAAAAGAAATTAAAAAAGAACGTAATATCC
>CAJNOJ010001062.1:0-10435 GCA_905250025.1 Adineta ricciae
ACCACCAGCGTATAAATTTGAATTGTACTGCTGTTTCTATATGCTGCAGGTTTTGAATAGGTAAGATTTTCGACATAGACATCTCTTATTTGCAGCGGGTACTCCGCTAGTATTTGATGTATCTATACCATGTTGGTGTTCATCGATGTTTTGCTGCTCTCATCAGCAGTTTAGATCAGCTCCAAGTCTGTTACAGAATACGTCTATGTATTTGTACATTTCACTTTGATGAAGAAAAAAAGAAACATCTGATGACGTATGCTTTCTCTATTTATTTAGACGATGCACAGATAGTACTTGTTTTTTTATTCATATGTTAATTACATGTCTAACTCATAGAGAGAGAGAACGGAAGAACGCGAAGTACAAAACTTTTTTGCGCTTTACTAAGGTGAGTGAAAATAGAGCACAATATTATAAGTACAGGTCAAAGTAATATGGGCTAAAACAACGCTTAAAGAAATAGAGTGACCCGTAACCTATTTGTATTTCGAAATGAGTATAAAACGTAGCTGCAGTTTTAAGGATTTTCAGTTGTTTGCTTTGGTTTATACTCACATTTGGTGTATCTATTGACGACCTATCGTATTCAACCACTTATACAAAACAATTTACACACAACTCTTTTATTATCAACAATATTACATTTCAATCCCCGTTCAAAAGGAAACGAGTTGCTTCGAAAGCATCAATGGACAGGTGAGAATTATTTTCTCTGCTTTCAAAGTCATCGTACACGCGACGTTGCCTAATGTATAGGATACTGTTTTCTTCACAAGTTTCTTTCTAACCATATCTTTGCATTCTATTATCGTCGCCCAGTGGCTGTATTAACAGTTTATCTCCCTTATGTAGATGTATCTTCATTATATTAACATCTTTTACACCATTAAGATAGCTAATACTATCAACGCAACTAATATTAGAAACAAGTATAGAGTGATAATAGGTCCAATATCATGTCGATCATAGATAAAGCCAGTGGCGGTCGATACATCGGCCACTAATATGATCTAAATGAGTTTTACCACGGTTTTATCTCCATTTCATTCCGTCAAAACCCCTATTGGTTTCACGTTAATGCACACAGATGAATAGGGAAATCCTCAAGTGCTAGTGCAAATTGTACCTTCTATTTTATGACGTACTAGATTATACGTTTAAATCTTTACATGATTGTAAGATGGTGAACTATCTTAGTTCCATATAGTTACTTCTTATGAACTTCTACATTGATGTATTCGATTAAAAATCCTTTCGTTACTGAACATATAGTATCGTATACATCCAAATAGTATGTTAGTTTTTACACGAGTGTACAAAGTTGATGATTGCAGTGTTTCTCATCGAATGCAGCGGAGAAGAACACATTTCATGCATAGTTTGGTAGAACTCATAGATTCTAACCGATAGTGATGAAGTATTAGGTATAATATTGTATTTGCAATAATCAACAGCACAATTCGTACTTTATTCGTACCTCTTTGCATCTCATCTACGGATAAATCGGTGATGAGAACGGATGACAATGAAAAAGTGATAGCTCAGTACTTTTTATTTTTTCCTTTCTATTGCTTTTCGGAAGATATATCCATGCGTCACTTATTGACGTCATGACACCTGAAAAACAAGGTGCAATAAAAAGTAAGTAAACAAATAATATTTCTTTTGAATACCTCGCTTGACTGTCAATGGAATAATTAAATGTGCGTATTAAAGAGCATTGCCGAAAGTATTATTATTAGTGTAGAGTATCAAGTATACTTGACGAAAAAAGTCACAGGTGTATCATTAGGACTAGATGATGATTTGCACATCCTCATGCTGACTCGTATCTAAGCATCGTCTTTCAGTCACTTTATCTTGCTCTATCTGCTTCTTGTAGTTCCGTGTCACCGTGGACACCTGTTAAACTGATTTGCGGTATCTTCATCATCTTGGGTATCATCAGTGGCGTCATTGTCATATCCTTGCTTGTTCTGTATTTGGATCCAAAAAGCGATGACCTCACAGTCAACTATAACACGAACGGTAAGAAAATGTGATATTTATCATCATATCGATAAAAAGACTTTGTTTTTAAAAAAAAATAATAGGGGACTTCAATACAGTTTTTGCTACGAACTTGATTGTTGGTAAAGAAACATCCGTAGTTGATCTTGAATCCTTGACTCAACAAGTAAGCATGGATCTCAACATCGTGCATTGGACATCTCATGGTTGGTTTCTCCGTCTAGGTAAATCAACATCTTTCTCTTCCAGCATATCAACTTGGTATCCGATCGGCTACATTGGTACCCGGCACAAGCGTAATTAAGGCTACCAGCACTAGTCGAAAAAAGAAGCGACAAACACAGTAAGTAAACTGTTTTACACTAGTGGTCTATTGTGTGAAAAATTAATCTTTCTCTTCGTCAGAACTAGAGGTGTCATATCATGTGATGCACACATTAATCAGGAAAATGAAGATATCCAACAAGGCGACAAATTTGTCGTCGCGTTTTACCCTCGTAATTGGCCACCATTGGTGTGTGGAAACAATCGTTGTAATAGAGACCAGATGGAGAAGGTGAAATCAAAGCTTGTTGCAAGATTTGGCATGACTCCATTCTCACCTGCTGTAAAATTAAATGATGGCAGTGTTCTATCAATTGAAACAAGATTCTGTGTATTTGGATCAGGTAAAACACTCGACCCATAGAACATACGGACTGACGGTGATAGTAAATTTCTAAGATTTATTCAGTTTGAGAACTGAGGGTGACCCTGAACGTAATAGATTATCGAGCTCATTCTTTCCCATTCTCCACTTTTTGTGATATCAACTACTTCTGGTCACTCATTTGAATAATCCCATTTGCCATTGAGTATGACTGGAGAGGAATCGATAGTAGTTGTTTATTCACTGCTTAGCATTGAAGTAAGTTAGTCATTAACCTAGTGATTGTCTTACTATCATTAACTACTTAGTAAGCTCACTGGGTCGAGCGAAATTAAGAAAAAAGGGTCACCGCCAGCTGGTACTTGACATATCTATGCTCACCCGATATGTCGAGCTCAATCTATTATACACTGCGGTTCGCATTTTAATAATTCAAGCAATACACTGCTTGAGACTAATGTTAATTTGCAAAAAATACTTATCCGGAGTGTCTTTTTGAATGATAGCAATTGTTGATTGACATTATGACCGATGTATCACACAGTATATACTCATGAGAAGCACTCGTAAAGTATAAAAGTTACCTGTTGGTGTTCGCATTTTACACTTTTACAGGCATTCAGGTTAGTTCTTTCTGCCATGTCACGACATTTGCTCATTTCTATTGTTTCCTAGTCTATTGGCCACTATTGAATAATTGTTCATTGTTCGATAGCTAGGACCTTTTCTTACATACATACTCGAACTACATATGGAAATACGATTTTTTCGCTGCTTTTAGTGTTTCTGATAGTATCACTTCATTAATAATACTCCGTTTCTTTTGTAGTTGATTCTGTGACAACAACTAATACAACTGCCACATCCTCGATCAAACCAGGATTACAAACAGCAAATCCAGGGGCAACAGTAACAACAACAGTACCTCAAACGTGTGAGTCTCTTAACATGTGGTATTCATAGCAGTAGTTGGAGGCGCAGATGAACCACCCGTCAATAAACCTAAAGCGGAGAAGTGAACTATCGTTAGCTTCATTTGTACTGAGACTTAATATGAAGCACTAAGATATTTTGATTTAGTACGCATTAACTTGTTGTCAGCCACTTCCACTACACACATGCACAATTTGGTGCATAAGAAAATGAAATAATGACCATTACCATAAACAGTTCACTAACAGCCTACAAACAAAACAGAGTGTGGGTGTAGACAGGAGTAAGATGGTAATTGGAAAAGAACAATGAACCTATTTAGCTGATGTTCATATTAGAATCATTTGTAAATATTTTACTAGATACTTAATAGCAGAAAACGGCTCATGCTTCTCGGTAACCATAATGTTGCTTATTTCTTTGTCTTTTAGCCTCAGCTTGCACGGATGGCATCAAGAATCAAGACGAGACTGCTGTGGACTGTGGTGGGGCAATATGTGCAGCAAAATGTGCTCTGGAACAGACGTGTTCAAAAAACGCTGATTGTGCAAATGGAAATTGTCATTCAACGTTGAAAACATGTCAAAGTAGGGAGAAATTTTCTCTTGCGATACGAGAATAGCAGTTTTATATACCCAAACGTAACTTTAACGCCTTATTCTGGAAGTATCGTCCCGTTGAAAATCTGCCGTAGAAGATCTCTCCCAAGCTTCTTTTAAGACACTAGCCGTTTAATTAATCTTCTCCTTCATATTATATGGAAAGATCATAGTACTCTCTCCGTTTTAGTACCAAGCTGTAGCGATGGCAACAAGAATCAAGACGAGACTGCTGTGGACTGTGGTGGGGCAATATGTGCAGCAAAATGTGCTCTGGAACAGACGTGTTCAAAAAACGCTGATTGTGCAAATGGAAACTGTCATTCAACATTGAAAACATGTCAAAGTAGGAAGAAGTTTTCTCTTGCGATACGAGAATAGCAGTTTTATATACCCAAACGTAACTTTAACATTCTATTATGGAAGCAGGGGCGAGTTAAGTCGAACTGAAAATCTATGTCAGAAAAACCTTTCGAAGATCATTTTCTTTTCACTCGAATTTAACAAATTAATCAGTATCTGCTGGATCCCACAATGTTCAGGGTGTAAACAGTTATTCAGTAGTGCAGTACAACAAACTGAGGCATCGAGGTCGAATCTCGGTGGATGCTTTTCCAGTTTGTGCCCAGATGTACTGTCTGAAAAACGATCGAGAGAATGACTCTGCTGTATTCTGTTATTAGTTTTAAGGGTTGTCAACCGCTAGCACAGGCGTCGTAAAAGAATGGAAAACTGTGGTGTTTAGGTCACTCTCATGAGTGGCATGATTTCTTTTCTTTTTATTGGAGAAATCAACATGCTAACCATCATCATTTGTCATGAAAAAGCCATACTATGCTCTCTGTTTTAGCACCAAGCTGTAGCGATGGCAACAAAAATCAAAATGAGGTCGATGTGGATTGTAGTGGTATCTGCGCAGCCAAGTGCTTAGCTACTCAGTCATGTCTCACAAATGCGGACTGTGCCTCTACATTCTGTAGCACAACATCCAAGAAATGTGATGGTATGTAGTACTCTTCGGTGGCTTATGCTTCCCATACTTAGGCTATACAAAAAAGTTCGTCTGCTGAGGTTAAAAAAAAACATTGAAAAGTGAATATTGAATATAACGGGTGGGGCATAAAAATCTACAGAGATGATCTATTTCATATTTGAACCTATCATTCAGCTAACCAAACCAAGGTCGAGTGCACACCATCGAATCCGACAAAATCCGATATTTTTGCCGGCCGAATCCGACGGGATCCGAATGCCGGATTACTCGACCTGAGCAACTATAATTCAGTGGATATGTTAGCACAAATGGATTTTCGATATTGCTGATTACTGTGAACATTTAAGTAAACGAAGACACGAATATTTTCTTTTTTTCGTGTGCTCGTTTTGCAACTATAAGGATCTTTTCTTGGGTATAACTGCTCTACATTTTTTTCTGAGCGAATTATACAGTCAGATACGCGATACACCAGCTCAATATAGAATGAAACAATATGTGTTATATTATATACTCCAGTAACAAAGCATTTGATTGAAGCGAGTGGTGTGATATATCCTGCCCTTTTTAGACAAGTTGCTCTCCACCGCAAGACGCATCTCTTATTGCTAGAAATTCCCTCGTTTCTTGCGGTGGACGACGGCACGCCTACAGAACATAATATTCGACTCACTCCTGGAAGGATAAATAGAAAGCACACATACATTCTCGTAACACATATAGTTCCAATTTCTGTCTGACATGAAATACTAAAAATATTACACTGCTCTACAGACCGTCAGCTACAATTTTATACGTGCAACATCGTAGACTCTATTCATTTTCCATTCTGTCTTCACTTTTCTGCATTCCTCATATTTCAGCTATAGTATGGCGCATACTTCCTTTCATACTACACCCTGCTAGGCAATCTCACACTGCAACGGTATTAATTGATGGACAAGTGTTGCTGGCTGGTGGTGTGGACAGCTACTTTGGTTTCTTGCAGATTACTGAACTTTACGACCCTGCCATTCAAACGTGGATGGCTACTACCGGCAAGATGAATTTTGCGCGGATGTTTCACACTGCAACGCGGTTAAATGACGGAACAGTATTGGTGGCTGGTGGTGACAGCGGCAGTGGTGCAGTAAATACTGCTGAGCTCTACAATCCAAACACACAAACATGGACCACGACTACCGGCAACATGGCTTTAGCGCGGATGTTTCACACTGCATCACTGTTAAATGACGGAAAAGTATTGGTGGCTGGTGGTCATAGCAGCAGTGGTGCAGTAAATACTGCTGAGCTCTACAATCCAAGCACACAAACGTGGAGCACAACTACCGGCAACATGGCTGTACCGCGGAGGTTTCACACTGCATCACTGTTAAATGACGGAAAAGTATTGGTGGCTAGTGGGGACAGCGGCAGTGGTTTGTTAAATACTGCTGAGCTCTACAATCCAAACACACAAACATGGACCACGACTACCGGCAACATGGNAAGTATCACACTGCATGACTGTTAAATAATGGAAAAGTATTGGTGGCTGGTGGTGATAGCGGCAGTGCTTTCTTAAATACTGCCGAGCTCTACAATCCAAGCACACAGACATGGGCCACGACCACCGGTAACATGGCTGCTGCGCGGAGGTATCACACTGCATCACTGTTAAATGATGGAAAAGTATTGATAGCCGGTGGTGATGGCATCAGTGGTTCGCTCAAGAGTGCTGAGCTCTACAATCCAAGCACACAAACATGGACCACGACTACCGGCAACATGGCTGCTGCGCGGAAGTATCACACAGCCACGGTATTAACTGATGGAACAGTATTGGTGATTGGTGGTTATAGCGGCAGTGCTTTCTTAAATACTGCCGAGCTCTACAATCCAAACACACAAACATGGGCCACGACTACCGGCAACATGGCTGCTGCGCGGAGGTATCACACTGCATCACTGTTAAATGATGGAACAGTATTGGTGATTGGTGGTGAAAGCGGCAGTGGTGTAGTAAATACTGCTGAGCTCTACAATCCAAGCACACAAACATGGGCCACGACTACCGGCAACATGGCTGCTGCGCGGAGGTATCACACTGCTTCACTGTTAAATGATGGAAAAGTATTGGTGGCTGGTGGTGACAGCGGCAGTGCTTTCTTAAATACTGCCGAAGTCTATAATCCAAGTACACAAACATGGACCGTAACTTCTAACGACATGAATGTTGCACGGGGATATCACACTGCATCAAGATTAAACAATGGGAAAGTTTTGGTGGTTGGTGGTTCCGATCGTGCTGGAAGCATTATTCAAACTGAACTCTATACACCGGTATAGACGTAGCCGTGCATTGTATTATAAACTGATGCTGAAATTTTTGTTAGAAGATAATTTCTAGTTGCAGATCGCATGTTAACAAAATAACATTTTTCTTAACCGACTGTAATAGTTTGAAAGCACATTAACTTCTCTTTACCCTAATAAAAAAAGTTCAAACAGCTGAATCTCCAGATTTGTCGTTAAGAATTGGGTAGGTGTTTTGACTTACGAAGCTAGTTGAATCTACCCTGTTCTTAATTGTTGCCGCGATCCCATGAGTTGCCTAATTCGACTTGTATTATAAATGGACATCCAAGAGTCTACTATGAATTCGAATATAAATACACACCTATAACTTCGAAAGTATATGAATAGATAGAGGATGAGGGTGAGGGAGAGTTATATGCGTACGTATATAGTGGAACCCTACGATCGCGATTTCGATCTTTTCGAAGGATAGATCATCAGGTAGGTCAATAACTGCATTGAAATCCAAATTCAAAAAGAAATTGGAAGGACTCATCAAAGTCTACCGAAATTCGATAACTCAATAACAAACTGATTTATCTATGCTTAAGAAAAATAATTTCAATTTGCTGAATTTCAACTCTTACTTTTCAGTAACCGACAATATCGAAAAAATCAATAATAAATTAGTCTTTAGAGTAAGTTAATAAAAAGTTATGTAGAGTTTAACTTTGCCGACGCGTTTCATGTTTATTGGTTAAATTAAATAAAACACTCATCAGGGCTCTACATAAATAAGAACTAAGTAAAAAAGTGAAAAAATATGGATAAATAGCAAGAGATAGAGACAAGCGAAAATGCAAGTTAATGAAGTAAATAACGAAGATAGAGAAGAGGAATAATAATAATAGTAATCAACAGAAGCTTTTAGTAAGTATATGAAATAATGGAAAAAATAAGAACAAAAGAAGAAGATTAGTTAGAATGAAGTGAGAGACGCAGATGTTCATGTGTCTCGAATTCGGACTAGGTGACGTTGTAGGTTATTGGCATTACGAGTACCCAGTACAGGGTTAATATCATTAATAGGTGAGCGTTCAAAGTATTTCTACCAAAGACTGTGAAATTTTTTAGGAAATGATCGCATGTTGGAAGAATAAGTAAAATGGACGAACATGATGTGACCATTGTAACGAAATTTACTTCTGATGGATGAATATAAATCAAGAGACGTTAAATAGTTCAAAACATTCGGACAACACCAAGACGTGATGATTTATTGTTTATTAATGATGAAAATAATGACAAGGTTCACAAAGCAATATAGATGGAGATTGAGCAGGTTCAGACTTCTATTCCGTTTTCAGAGTCAACTATAATGACTAAATCTAACTTCTATAACAAGATACGTGTAGCACACTGTGTATACGTGTATAGTTGTAAACGACTAACGTAGAAGTCCAGACACAGCTAACTCCTATTAATGTCCGTCTACAACTAACTCCTTCGATATCATATCCGAGAGACCTTCTATCCGAGAATAAGAGAGAGAGAGCAAGATAATTATCGAGAAAATGTATAGAGAGAAAATATCTTGAAGGGGAAGGATAAAGAGAAGGGAAAGAAAAAGTCATAGAAAGCGAAACGATAATAGTTCAAGGGATATTGAGATATATATATGGCGTATTTTACAAAAGGACGTCTACCACTTTTGTCGGCACAGCTCCCCTTCCAATTCAGACGCGCTCCTGAGCGTCTATAAATAAGACCGTATAGGAAGAGAGAAAACACTATCGATGTTCTTCATATCGCAAGGGCAAGAAGAGAACATATGCACCAGAAGAGAAGAAAGAACCAAGCAGCCGCAAAAAATACATTGTATGAGTATATAATAAACTAGAAATACAAGAAAAGTAGTGTAAAGAGTGACAAAATCATAGGAAAACGAACTTAACCCCTTCTTTATTGTCACGAGAGATACATAGCCGTGTAATTTATAACGGGTGATTCCATGGGACTTGTGACACGATACACACAACATTCACCAAATCGCTTGAAACTTTCAGGACTCATATAATAATCAATTCTAAGACTTTTTTGCTCTTGGACGAAAGTTCTAGGACGTTTTGTTCAAGAGCTATAGGCCAAATACTAAGTACCCTTCGGAACGGATTTTTAAAGTACCTTTTTCTTTCCAACACGCATAGTTTTGCGCCACTTTGTGCTATGGAAATTCTGACGATATATTTGGATTCCTCTAAGATCCACGGGGCTCTGGAAACCCTTTTCAACCACCCAGTAGTCCAGGCTCGGAATCTCCATAAATAGAGAACTCTGGACTTCGTGGAACATCTCATTTGATAGAGCATCACAAGATCTATCGAACCATGTGTGCGCCATCGGGCGGGTGTAAGGTTTCACCGAGATAGGGTCTTCAGAAAACTTACATGGATCTTTGGAAAATTAAAATTATTTTTTGATGAAATAGGACCAAAAATATGTGAAAAAACTTTGTTTTAGAGATGATGCCGTAATAGTACGTAAAAGATTTCCTGTCTCTTTTAACAGGTTGGATTCACGGAATTCGTAGTTTTCATCAATTTGATCCTCTAACAGTGAATCGTATCAATTGTCGTACAACATCCAGTAGCTTAGACTCAAAAACATTAGCTTTTTAACTCGTTCTTCCGCGGTTTTTTCTTCTTCTCATGCTTCCAAAACCAGGCTTTTCTTATTATAAAAATATGAACATTGTAGTATTGATGTATTAACACATGTATCAATGAAAAATTGCATAGATCTAAGATAGTTCTTCAGAGATCTTTAAGGAATCTTGATAAACACAAGGAATCTTTGAAGCACTATCACGGCATCATTTATAAAACAAAGTTCTTTCACGTATATTTTGACCAATTTCACGAAAAGAAATTTTTAATTTTTCAGAAACCCATGTAAGTTTTGTGAAGACTC
>CAJNOJ010001063.1:0-10413 GCA_905250025.1 Adineta ricciae
CAATTGATAGTTGTATCACGCAAGGGTAAGACATTCGACAACATTGAACATCATACTTTACACACATCCCATATTAAAAAATTCAGGTATATAAACAAATCGTTTTTTCGATAGAGATCATCCTATAGTTATGCATAATCAAAGTACTTAACAGTAAATAAGAATGATAGGATCTTTTCATTTCGATTTATTGATTTTTTCAACATCTACGTTCTTTTTCGTATATTCCGTCATTCATAAATTAAACGACTACTGACTAAAGACACCTTCTTTCACTTGAACGCAGAGTAGCCCCGTTGCAGATTTTATCGACGTGTTGCTATAGATTCATACTTGAATTTCTAATATATTCAACCACTCATTAAGCAAACGCAGCTATGATATTCCATAAAATTCTATTAAGAGGCATCACAACTAAACGTTGTTCTTTTATAAAATCAGTACAATCGATTGAATTTTCCTTGAGTTCCTAAAAGTCATATTTACTTATGAGAAATTTCGTGTCCTCTCATCACAAAGTTTATTGAGATAAGAGGAGTATAAAAAGAAAAGGATAGCAGAAAAACAGTTATAAACCATTTGAGTTATTTGTATCGATAAAGCAACAAAAATAGCATAAAAACAGGATTTTGCTCGAATTAAGATATGACTTATTAGCGCATTCTCGTCATTCAATATGATTTTCGGTACGTGCATACATATAAGTTATTATTTTACTTATATGTCGTGTCATTCTTTGCGTGAAAGTCAACTCGTACAAGATTTTCTTTGATCCGAAAGTACACAATCGATCTCACAAAAATAATCGCAAAAAGTAATTGTGCTGCAAATTTCCTAGAAAAGCTTTCGAAATTTCTTTCCACGCTCTCAAATATCAACCAGAAAATGTTGAAACTTTCGTTTCATCGATTATTTTACATTTATAACGCACAGTCAGAATTTTTCTGCGACATTCATAAGAAAATGCTCGACTGAGTTTCAGACTATCTTTTGATTCACGTAGAATTTAGATTATTTTTGATACATCGCACAAAAGCAAATCTCGATTGAGACGTCATTGCTATTGTCGACTCACTATCCGAACTCACTTTCAAACGAAACTCATCTGGTGAGGATGTTTGATTTTACTTCATTCCTTTCAAAGTTGAGACATGATCAAACAGAAGCTATTGTGAAGATTGACAGAGATTGAACTTTTGTTGTTCTTTAAAATAAAAAATTGTTTTTACCATTTAATTCATTTAAATACATTAGGATGTAAAAGATAAAGGAAGATCTTATTTGTTGTTTATCACTTGTATATCATAAGTCAATACATCATCAATTCCAATGAACTTTTACATTTTCATATAGGATCAACGTAATGTTTATTAAACCTCAAACTAAGATGATGAGAATGGTATGCAAACAGGCTTCGTCAATGCGAGAGCCTTATCGTAATCCACCATGGTTGACACATGCAGGAAGTAATGTGGATAGACAAGAAAAAAATGTAAAAAAAGAAACTCAAACACCGAAATCTATCAATAAAAAGACAAGCAAAATTCAAGCAACATCGTCGATTCGAAAGGTAGGAATAATCCCCTGCATTAGAATTTTTCCATATCAAATATCACATAATCTATTGAAATTGATTTATTTTTACGTAGGATCGTACATCAAATGAACTTAAAAATTCAAATAAAGTAACCGCTGCTGTTGCTTCAAACAAAAAATTGCCAAAAATTTAAAATAAATTGAAAATCATGTTCTTTTGTGTAATATTAATATGTATGATATTCGTAATGTACTAGAAAGTCTTATACTCAACTTCTTTTTGTAATATTGCGTACATTGTAAATAAATATATCATAAATCTGCATCTATCATCAATTCACATTTTCGGCAGTTAAATACAACAATGAATGATGCCTACATTCATAAAACGTAAATCGATAATGTCGACAGCGACTATTGCATAATGAATTGCCACACAACAATTACCACAATAACAGGACGCAGGCCAGAGATACGTTACATGAGAAATAGAGTAGACCATTTGCTCTCCTTAAAACAATCGACGTCGACGCACAATGACAAATAATTGGCTAATCAAAATATAGATCAATTTCTACAATGTAACCCAATCAGCGAACAACAGCTTTCGTGTATGAAGCTTACGATTTCGCTTTGAGTAAAGATCTCTATATCACCTAAATTGCTTAGGAATTAATGTTCTATAAAATATTACGTCATCGGGCGACATCATACGTGTCGATCTATATACTCATGAATTCACACCTTCCATCCTTCTCCATTGGCCTGTTCATTGATCGCGCCACTAAGAATCAATCGACTTTACATTCAAAAAAGTGTAGCGTAAATAGATAACAGATTTATGTTTTCTTTTTCACATGTACTAGTTCAGTAGGACATTCTTACCTCTTATTGTTGATAATGATGCAAGAGCGTAATCAATGTCTATTATCTCGGAGTTCTCTTAGCCTATATTCTAAATGACTAACGAGCTACCTAAACCTATCCGCTCCAATATTAAAATATCACAGGTCTAACGAAGAATCATGGCATATAATATATCTAGATTCTAGAACGTCTTGTGGCACGTGCAGATCTGGTAAACTGTATTTCATTGCCAATGATGTCCAAAAGAAAAATAATTTCAACATATTTATTACTTTATTAGTTCAATTCTCGGTAATCTTCGCTTTGATCGCATAGGAGAAATATGGAAACCTTTACATATCCAAACTGAAAACGTCGAAAACATCAGTGAAGATCCAAATGAGAATCAAAGGAATAATTTGAGAACGACAAGCGTGCATTTTTCAAACCTTTACTTCATTGAATACGTTTATCGTTCAAAGTTAGTTTAATTGTCGTTTCACAATGTTGCATATTTGATGTCTTTCTCCGTGATATTAATTGTGATCAGTAGAAGCGCATCTTCATCCCATGATAACAGAATAAACAAAAAACATAAAATCTGATAAAAAATTCAATTTTGGTTTTTCCATGTGTCTTGTCCTCTTCCAGCAAGATGCGAGGGATTTCTTTCGTTGATTCATTTTCGTCATAGACTGAAATATACTTCGGCAACACTATAGACCGCAATAATCTTCATAGAGAAATATATAACACACGCACGAAAATCATTCAGTAAAAAGCTTCTAAATTCCTAACGCGTCTTTTATATACGTTTTACACACAGGTCTTACATTGTTTTCTACAAACTATTTGTTCAACACGGCGCTGCACATCGAACAATTTGATATTTTGATACCCGTTCTATTATGCGACGGGATTGACAATTTTCCACACATGACGTCTAATTCACAATCCTCAACCCCGATTACCCTTCGGTCAACCCTTATAAAAAAATTTTTTTCCCAAAAAAAGTGATCCATTGTCCCAAAAAACGAAGCGAATAGTTTTTTCGAAAAACTAATCACGGATTCGTGATCCTCGACCCCGATTACCCTTCGGTCAACCCTTATAAAAAATTTTTTTTCCCAAAAAAAGTGATCCATTGTCCCAAAAAATGAAGCGAATAGTTTTTTGGAAAAACTAATCACGGATTCGTGATCCTCGACCCCGATTACGTGTCATCAGTCATTTTCTAATGAGGTTGGTTAAGTTTTCATTGAGTTATGAAATGCTGCAATCTGATTGGATCATGCAAACAAACAAACAAACAAACTTATTGCATTTTAGTGGCCTGATTTATGACGCTATAACCCTTTCTTTCAGAAAAGGGAATAATTCGATAAAATTTTTGTCTCATATGCAAATGAGAAGTAGGAATATTTCGTACTTTTTTTATTCTCTTGTTCGTTTCAAATGCAAATACTGATGAAAGAAATTTATTTTTCACATTTCTATGTTTCGTTCTATGAGTTCGCACGAGAACAGTTCAGTCAACGTATCTGGAGTACATGAATGAGGTTGACAACTAAGATATAACTTCTGCTCTCGCCCTAACAAATCATAATATTTTATTTGTTTTATCTATTAGGAGAATATTATATGGACTCGACTTCCACGACGTGTTTTTAGTTTTGTCTTTCATCTTCACAAGGGAACGTAGTTTTTCTTTGCAATATTTCTACCTTCCGAACTACGTGACGTGAAAAGTACGTTGACTTGGTATAAACATTGCGTTAATTATGATTGCTTTTTTTAATACTTTCGTATTAAGATTAAAAACGCTAATACGATAATGATCAAGCATTTGAGATAATAAGCGTTTACACGCCCGTTTCTTTGAATCGTTTCCACTGATATGTAAAATCGACGATCGAGAGCATCTGTGAGGCAACACGTGTCCACAATATCAATGAAAAGAAAATAAGAATCAGCAAAGTATCTACTTGGATGGACGTTTTGTTCTATGGTAACGAGTCACAAATATTTATACTCAATATTTTTTGCTCTTTCTGTTAATGTTCATCTGAAATATACGTCTTATGACTACGAATTTGACCATTGTGTGGTGTTTCACGCTATCAATAAAACTACAGTCGCCCCATTTTAATGTCACCCATATACATGCAAAGCTTTGATTTATGTTAACCGTAAATCCAGCAAGATGAAATACATCTCGAGTATTTTGAAAGTGAGAATATAAATATCGTATTCGTATGATATACTGAACCAAAAATTTCCTCTACTATGCGAGTTTCTTCTGAATAATGAGATTCCTTCGGTTAAAATCTTAAGTTCATCTTTGTACAGTAATCTCTAAACATTCAGCGCTATGAACAGAGGAACATTGCATCGAATATTAGGAGAAGCACAAACAATGTATTTTCTTTTAAACCGATATTTGTGGAATAGGTAATGGAAAATGATGAGCAGTTAGACGAAAAGGAGTGTGTGAGCGTGTAGCTCCGAGACGAAGAGATGGAGCAGTGACTGAAGAGTAGAAGAGTGATATTTATTGCTAAAAACATCCGGCTTAAATATCACAGTGAACAAAGAAAGATGACGTGATGTCATGAAAAGATGCCGTGCGGATGACGTCATGAGAACAGATGATGTCATGAGAACAGATGATGTCATGAACACAGATGACGTCATAGAATGACCAACATGTGTCGCCATATGTTCACATATGGAAAGAGAACAGAAAACATATGTGAGCATATGCGAGAAGAAAATGTGAAGAACGCAAGAAAATGAGACGCATGATGCTAACTAGAGGATGACATATATGTCATCCTCTAACAGAGTGTCTTTTATCAATGATTTTCAAATAGTGGCTGATCTCTATGGTGCATACTTTGTCAAAACTTCCCTAATTATTTCAAGCCGAAAATCAGTTAGATCAAAGGAACAATTGTTAACATAATCAACAATACGATCTGGTTTATGAATTCATCTAGGTTGTTCTCTGAACATCTATAGAATATATCTGAAGTATCTTTGCTTGCTAACCGTATACGTCACTGGCAGCTAAACAGTTAACAGAAAATAATCCGATTTTTTGCCCTTAGAGTGCCATCATTTTTCTATTTTAACAGATAAGTACGAGATGATAATCGTCTTTTGAAAGTCTCGCTTCATATTGCCATTATTCTAAAAATCTGTCCATTCGCATATCACTCATCTACTTAATAACCATCCAAGCAGCTTTTTAATTTATTCATCTACGCAGAAAAATAACTGTTGAATCGGTAAGTGTAGTGTTAACATTCGTTTATTCATGTTACATTTACTTTTTCTTGCTTTATAGATCATTGATCATGTCTTCAGATCTTGCTTTCTTTGCGACTCTATCAACCATACGAGAAAATATATTCAAATATGGTGGAGTATTTCTACTTTGTGCAGGCACTGTTAGTTGTGTTCTCAGTTTATTTGTCTTCAGTAAAAAGACTTTCCGAAAAAACCCATGTGGAATTTATTTGATTGCGACAAGTATTGCAAATTTTATAATGATTTACATATCACTCTTAGAAACGACACTCTCAACAGGTTACAAGAATGATGTTACTGTGTCCAATCTTAGTTTTTGTCGCATAAGTCTTTATCTAACATTTGTCTCTGATAATTTAAGTTCATATTTTCTAATTATGGGATCAATCGATCGTATGTTACTCACTTCAAGAAATGCTCTAACAAGGCAACGTAGCACTTGCCGTCTTGCTTATATTAGCATCATTGGTATATCGATTTTCTGGCTCATATTTCATATTCATGCCCTTATTTTACCAGATATTATTCAACTTTATCCAACGTATTTCGCTTGTTATTTCCCATCCGGATCATATTTAACATTTATTACGTTTTATTTACTAATTAGAATCATTCTGACATTATCATTGATGGTTATTTTTGGTTTATTCACGGTGAGAAATATTCAAAATATGCGGCAAAGACAGGTTTTACCTTCCGTCCAAGGAACAGAATCCTCAACACAAGTCACTGCGAATACTGTACGTTCAAAAGATCACTTACTTATCCGAGTTTTACTATTAGACATAGCTGTTTATATGATCTTTAACTTATTGCTAGCTGCTATCCTTCTGTATCAACAAATCATTCAGAATCGACCAGTTGGTCAGTATGAAAGTCAAGTTGTGACTTTTATCACAGGTGTTGCCACTTTTAGTAATTACTTTCCATATTGTATTGGATTTTACACAAAGTTATTCATATCAAAAGTATTTCGAAAGGAAGTCACAGCTTCTTTTTTATGTGAATAGAGTTTTCGCTACACAGAAAACAAAAGAAATGCTTTATTTTATCTTATATATCGTATTTAACATGAACTTTGATGTTGTATCGTGTTGTTGTTGTTGTTGTTGTAACAGTTAAGTCGTCTTTTTAATCAATAAATGCGAGAGCCGTGCGTGTTTCACAAAGTGAAAGAAATCCACTTGAAGCAAAGGATTTCACTTTGCTTCTGTCTCAGAAGATAAACTCATGATTATGAAATTCATGACAGACTTTCAGTTGGAAATACTCCTGATCGAAAAAAAGATTTGAAAATTTGTTACAGAGACCATTAGGACTTCCAATCACAATAATAATGATGCATCGAAAAGATAAATTAAGACACATGCTAATCGAGTGATATTTCTCTTTTATCACTTGCTCTTCGCCCTGGCAATGTAACCTTTATCAACTAAAGATAAGAGTGGACACTATATCTTCCCTAAGTACCTGCACATTTTTAAATATGTGAAAGGAATTAAAAAAACAACTATGGTGACGCAGTACTATTGTGTATGAGTGGAATCGTATAATTTGTATTCTATTGTAGCACGAGGAGTTCTCCAGTGTTCAGTGGCATAAAATGCAGTTTTTGCAATGTCTCTCTTTGTGTAAAACGAAAGAATCGTTTAAGTATTCTAGTAGATAACGGAAACAGCGGAATATCTGCTCATACACAACAGTTCTAATAAAGCTAACCGTAATTATCTATGAGCATATACACCAAAGTAGTCTATATCTTACACTTCATACTTAGAATAACGTAATCTGGTGATTTACTTCGATTCATCTTAGCGAAAAATAATTTGGGACTCAAAAGGTTAATATCATGATGTTATTTGAAGTATAATGAAATAAATAACGCTCGTCGAGGGAGACTCGCATTACCCTCGACTGATTGGATTGTACTTGAGATAAAACTTGCGCTTCCAAATGATGCCTCGGGAACGTTCCTCATCAATTTCAACCTTTTTCAAAACTAACCAAAGAACTGTCCTCGTCAAGAGTGGAAAAGCTATTTATGATTTTTGTGATTTAGTTGAGTTTGAGTGACTTCTGTGATTTAAAATGAGTTTAAAGCTGAGTTAAATCAGCTTTTTTCCTTTGTCAAAACTCACAAATTAGCAACATATGTCAATACCCAGGTCGATCATTCCGGTGACTGGATCCGTTGAAATCTGAGTCGGTTCCGGTACAGCTCTTCTCGATTCCGGCACAGTTTTCGCCGATTCCAGTAAGTTCCGGCAGGTTCCTTGCCGCCGGATTCCGGCCGGAACCGACCGTGTCAGAATAACCTGGGTACAAGTAACTAGTGGCGTAACCAAGGGTGGGCTAGGTGGGGCGGCGCCCAACCACCGGTAACTTTTTGGAAACTGATTTTTTAAAATTTATATATGATCATGGATCATCACATCGGCGTGAAGCTAGCACCAGATAACGAAAAATCATTAAAATCTGATGTTCAAATGGATTCCCGTACGTAGAAATAGGGTCTTTCGGCACAGAATTTAATTCTACATCGAATGGTGTCGTTTTTATCGACGGGAAAACGACTGAGAAAATTTTATACAGATTTTTTTATACGTTTGTGTCTGGAAAGAAAAAATCTAAATATAATCTTCTCAGTCGTTTTCCCGTCGATAAAAACGACACCATTCGATGTAGAATTAAATTCTGCGCCGAAAGACCCTATTTCTACGGATGGGAATTCATTTGAACACAAGATTTTAGTGATTTTTCGTTATCTGGTGCTAGCTTCACACCGATGATCATCACTATTTTTCAAAGCAGAGTGTCCTCTGTCATTACAATAATCATCGGTTTATTGAATAAACCAATAATAAGCATTTCACTTGTATTCCTGACTTCAGTTTACGAGAGACTTCATAAATAACATTGTGATTCTGGTTACGATCGATATTCTTACTGTTAATATGCAACCTAATGATAAAGAACGAAAACGAAATACTCTTCATTCCTTTTTTCGCTCGTCATTTAAGAAGGAAAAACTTGATACTACTGTTTCTCATGTTGATGAATTTGAGGAACAACAGAATCTCGTTTAAAAATACCGTTATTAACAGTACTGTTTGTAACGATAATGATATCGTTCATCTCTTTCTGTTCTTTATTCTCTCACCTCTATATCATACTATCTCCGGGTCATCTCTCTCTCTCTTTCCTCTTCTCTATATAAGTGCGTGTCTCATTGTGAAAGAGATACATTCTGGTCATGTAGAGTGGTCAATAAACATCGATACCGTGAGAAGCGATCAGTTACTTCTCAAAATTTCCCGACTAGTTTTTGAATTTATTGACACACTCTGTTTTATATCAATAAATCCCATTTTCAACGGGCTTTCATTTGGTAAAAAATTCATTAGGACTGGCACTGAAAATAGTATCGTTACCTCCCTGGAATAATATTATTTGCAACCCCGTATTGTTCTTAAAAAAAGACCTTTAGAGTTTTTTTCTGAAGTTCTTATTTTGCTTACCTTCGTGCTTTCAACATGAAGATAAGAATATAACGATACCTTTAGTGTTTAAGATTA
This sequence comes from Adineta ricciae, assembly GCA_905250025.1. NCBI lineage: Eukaryota > Metazoa > Rotifera > Eurotatoria > Adinetida > Adinetidae > Adineta > Adineta ricciae. Next base: position 9,270 of record CAJNOJ010001063.1, read on the forward strand.
AAAAAAACTGCTTATCTATTCTTATTTCTACGCGAACATCAGACTATAACATTAAACAGTTTGAATTGACGTGTTTGTTTGTAGAAACCAAATATGCATAGAAATCCGAGTTTCAGTGGATATACAAATAAGGTCATTGATCGACATAAATGGTGGCAGCAACATCGATTGAAGATCATCATCATATCGTTGGTTACTTTGATTATTTTTGTAATTATTCTTTCTCTTCTGTTAAAATTTGTCATTCTTGCTCCAAAAAAGTCACAAACTATTGCATCAACGACAACTTTGACCACAACTCAACAACCACGTAAGTATCAGAGTGATACTTTGTAATCTTAAAAATTTTAAACGAGAAAAGACTATCCATCGTCTTTTTTTAAAAATCAATACACTTTTAGAACCTATTTGCCAATTACCATTCGGTCCAGTTGATAGAATATTAGCTGATCATAGACCAGAATATGTCATATCAAGAGATCTTAACAGTGATAATAAACCAGATCTCGTGGTAACTAATCCGGGCGACAATAGTATCACTGTATTTCTTGGAAATGGAAATGGAGCGTTTAGGGATCAGACGACGTATGAAGTTGGCTCCAGTCCATCGTTTATTGCTGTAGGTGATTTTGATAATGATAATAGATTAGATCTAGCAGTGACCAATTATGCTGACAATAGTATTAGTATCCTTTTTGGTAAAAGAGATGAAACATTTCAGAATAAAATCACTTATACAGTTGCTGGTTCCCCGCAGTTTATTATTGTAAATGACTTTAACAATGACGAAAAATTGGATCTAGCAGTAATTAGTTTCAATAACGAAAGCATAAGTATTTTGATTAATGATGGAAATGGAACATTTCAGAGTCAGATAATTACTACACTTAATTTCGGTTCGAAGACTTTTGCCGCAGGCGACTTCAATAATGACAAAAAACTGGATCTAGTAGTGGCGAATCATGACGGTGGAGAAATTGGAATTTTGATTGGTAATGGAAACGGAACATTTCAAAATCCAATAATATATTTAGTTGGTATTAAGCCAATATATATTGTAGTAGATCATTTTGATCATGATAACATATTAGATATAGTAGTAACCAATAGTGATGGTAATAGTATCAGTTTATTGATTGGTAAT
>CAJNOJ010001064.1:0-10389 GCA_905250025.1 Adineta ricciae
GAATACTCGGTGGTTGAAAAGGGTGCCCAGAGCCCCGTGGTTCTGAGACGAATCCAAAAACTTATGAAAATGAGTGATTCTGATAGCCCTGATCATGAGAAATCCAAATATGTCGCCACAATTTCTATAGCACAAAGTGGTGGAAAACTAGGCATGCTGGAAAGGAAAAGGTACTTTAAAAATCCGTTCCGAAGGGTACTTAGTATTTGGGCTACAGCTCTTGAATAAAACGTCCTAGAACTTTCGTCCAAGAGGAAAAAAGTCTTCGAATTGATTATTATATGAGTCCCGAAAGTTTCAAGCGATTTGGCGAGGGTCGGTGTAAACATGTCACAAGTTCCATGGATAGAGATCATCGGGACCGGGACCGGGACTAAAAAATCGTGGTCCCGATGATCCCTACCCATGGAATCACCCAGCATCTTTGTAGCAGATAATGCGTTATAGCGACTTTGCGGAAATCGAATACATCTTTTAACTGGAAATAATTCCCGGTAATTGATGCCCACTCTACTTATAAAAAATTCCGAGAAAGTCCACAATTTCCATTTTGAAAATCATTTTCATTACCAACATTAAGTACAATTTTCGTAGTCGATACTGTTTGTGAAGAAAGTTCATTTGACTGAGGACACCTGGAAAGGTGTTGAGGACGAAGGTATGTGGAAAGCAGAGAGTGATAATATCATCTACATATTTGTAACGGAGGTATAGGGCATAAACTGCATAATCGGAACTTTCCTAAGTTCCCATTATGCTCATTACCATCGTTCCCCGTCTTCTCTATCCTGTGCAAGTATCACAAGCCAGTTTCCCGGAACACGCCAAAACACATGGAATCCTTTGTTCCCTCGACTGTAGAGAAGGTCATATGAAATAAAATAGTTTTTTGCCTGTCTGTCTGTTTGTTTGTGTCAGGGTCAAAGGTCAAAGGTCAAAAAAATATTTTTTCCTAAATCATTCAACACATTGAAAACTTCTAGTGTGCTGGTCGTAGAACAAGCGCGGATGAAGGGTGAAGGCGGGGGACTGAGGGTGGGGATCTTCGGTGAAACTATGGACTGATGTATGAACGTGGGTGGGGGTCTCGGGTGAAAGTATGGGTTGACGTATGAACGTGGGTGGGGGTTTAGGGTGAAACTGGGGATTGATGTAAGAACGTGGGGTGGGGGTCTAGGGTGAAACTATGTGTTGACGTATGAAGGTGGGTGGGGGCCTGTCGTGAAACAGGGGGTTGATGTCTGAGTGTGGGTGACGGTTCATTGGTTTTTTTTGGGTCCGGTGCCTGGAGATAGGTAGCTGGAATCAATGATCGGGGATCTGTGTGCTTAGTGGAGGATTTTATGTAGGTCAGGTGTTGAGTTGTTGTCGAGCTGTTCATAATGCCATGTGAAGCTGATAGGGGTTTGGAATGGCTAGGGGTGGTGTCAGAAGACAGTTGAAATGGATAGATGTTCCAACTTTTGTGCAACTGCAACTGATCTTAGGAGTAGTAAAAGAACGACGAATAAATAATTGTATATGTTACCGTAGCTAAATGCACTGAAGGCGAGAAGTAGTGATATCAAAAGATACATTGGCTAGAGTCAGACGTGACAATTGTAACGCTAATTCATTGAGTTAAACCTATTCAATATATGCGAATTCGACAAAGACAAATAAATAAAAGTGCTACGAGTAAGTGATGATTGTTGTTGGTGTTCGTAGTAAATTTGTATTAATGGTAAAAGTATTCTTTTGTAGTTGAGTGTTTGTTCCAGTTGGACTCATGAATGGGAGTTAGAGATGCTTTTTCGCGCAGTTGCCTATTTCTGGATGGAATGGCGATTGGTCTCGTGGTAGTGAAGTTGATGGGCAGAAGTATGTAGATGAGGATGAGGATGCCTGTAAAGTGGGATTGACTTAGGGCACATTACGATTGCTGTTTGACGTTCTATATTTTTGACTCTTGTGTATGCTTCGTGGTGCATTCGATATGTTGTGTATGGTTGCGATGTTGTTCGATTGAAGTGGCCAATAGTGTGTGCCGGATGGCACGGTGTGACCTCTCATGGTCACGGATGTGGGCGAGGGTCAAGGGCCAAGAGTGAAAGATAAAAAATCATTTTTCTCGAAATATTTGCCATTTGATGAGTAGTCTTTTCCGATCGAACCTATGGTCGACGGAAGAGCACATTTATAGCGTCGAGATATGACTTGAGGCTTCAACTAAGAATTTACTAGCTCGGCAATTTGGCTAAGCGAATACTGTATTGGGAACATGGACGAAGACTCGCCACATGGTCTCTTGAGAAAAAGTCGTTTGAATGGTGACTACCTGTGGCATGATTGAAGGCAAAAAATGACGGAAACGTGACGAATAGCGCGTGGAGATAGATGAGGCTGATTGATAGTTGCCGCAAATCGTAAAATGGATCGATAACTAGCGCGCGATATCAGATTGTGAAATTCGATGTCTAGGATGGATGAATCATGCATTGAGCGTCTTAGACGCATTTGTTATGTGGCCCTATCGATAAGGCAGGTTTTCAGTATCTGATAACGTTCAATAAAGGAAAGACAAGCTGCAGCTCGGAGATTTGTTTATACTGATTGTGTTGAGGCAGTTAAATTGTGTGTGAATGGTGGAGGAGAAAGGCGCCTGTCATTTGATAAAGTGTACATGCTATGAGCAATATCGAGCAGTCGGGAGTGGCGGATCGGAGGGACGCCGACGACCGACTGCGAGATGAGAGGGTTGTTACATCTTTTGTTTAGTTCTAATGACAAAAGTACAATGGGAAGAAAATCAGCGGAGCGTTCAGCGAGAGTACCCGACCAGCGTTACTGGTGATAAATTCACAATAAATAAAGACCTTTTATATGCTCACATTTGTTTTACAAAGACAATAAGGTATTTTATTTGCGAGAGTTAATAAATAATCGAACAGAAAAGGTTTTACCGTTTCATCGTACGTGAAGTTGCTAGATTGATTCGCCTCATTAATAGCACACGCAGACAGTATATCTGTGTTCCACAGTCGAGGGTGAAGTGAGTCGGCACGACGAACGCTACTTGTATATTAGAGAAGTGGAATATTTTGTCGTCTAATAATGCATATATTCAAAGTAGAATGAGAAAGTGTACTAAAAGTGATAAATTTGAACATGATAATTTTAAAGAGTCTAAAAACGGTGAACAGAGACGCGTCTTGCCATCTGAACGTTGATAACTACACAGTGTTAAATATTTCTTGGATAAGTTGTCAGTATTAAAAAAGAATAACATTTCTAGTACAAGAATATTATTCTCTTACATATTCTCATTAAAACAACAGAAGAAAGTAGATTTTTCTTTCAATAATTTTATTAATGTTTATCTTTGGAAAAATGACATGTCCTTATGTAAATTAGAGAATACCGCTAATATGATGACTTTCTCCGGCTCTATGACGATATACTGATCTGCGTCATGGTTGGTTTTCTAAAAGATTTTTTCTGTGTTTCAGAATTGAAGTGAGCGATATTTAAAGGAACGACGCGTTACGTATCAACATAGACTAAAAGAGCTCTCTTCTCCATGTTTTGTCGACTGATCTGCTCTAATCTTCGATCACAAATAGTGGAGGCATGTCTGTTAAGGTAAATATTTGACAAATAATAGAATATTTATTAGAGAAAATCTTGTTCAATAGTTTATTTTCCATTTAAAAATGATTATTTAATAATTTTTCTTCTTAAATTTGATTTGAACTCTTTGCTATATTTTGGTGATGGCATTACATAAATAAATAGAATAGCTGTTAATGGTAAAAATGATATAATATAGCTGATTAAATAAATATATCTTTGCCATTTATATTGAATACACGATAAAACAAATGTTAAAATTAAACGTGGTATTTCTAAAATACTAATCACTATTGGGCTAATTATTAATAATTTATATTTTAATATTTGTTCTTTCAAAATAAATAATCTGTTGCGTTGATAATTTTTTCTAAGTATTGTTAATTCATGTTTGATTTTATATAATAAAAAGAAAAGAATTGATCCTAAATTAAGAATCATTGGTATAATCAATTGAAATATATTAATAAATTTTTCATAACTATCCCATGATGTTGATTTAAAATCTAAAATACACCAAGGATGACCTTGTTTCCCGCCATTTATCGTTGGTTCATCTACTAATTCAAAATAAAATGGACGATGTAAAGTAAGAAGACCATTGAATAATAAAACAATAAAAGAAATCCAACGAGATATTTTTAAAGTTTTTAAGGCACTACGTTTAGTAAAATGAACATCTTTAATAAGTGTATAGGTACGTTCAATTGATATGCAGACAGTTAACCAATCAAATACCGATGGAAATAAACGTGAAAAATATTCGAATAATTGACAAAGAATTTTAATTAAACGAACATTTTCTATAAGATACATTTGTATTAATAATGTATATAAATATCTTAAACATACAAAAATTAAACCAATTTGACTAATAATAGTTAAATTAAATAAATATAAATCACAACCAACTTGTCGAAGTTTTTTATTTGAAAATATTATTAAATTTATTGTATTGAATAAGAAACTTAAACAAAGAATTATAGTAAAAATAATCAAAGTTATTTGAATAATAAATGGTTGATTAGAAAATGAATTATTTCCTGATTTAATTTCTATACCAATTAATATATCTATTGTAATAAAATAATTTTTTATAGAGAATTGACAAAGAGAACCAAACGAACATTCTAAACATAAACATGTATAATCCCATGGATTATTTGTTGAATCTCCTGTTATACATAAACCATCATTCGAACAATGATTACAATTTCCATATTCATGATAAAAAAGATGACAATCACTATTATGATCTTTAGTACATAAACACATTCGATATTCATCAAAGAAACATAATAAATCTTTATTCTGTTGACATGGTAAATGATATAATTTCAATCGTTTTAAATATGAATATTCATTGAGAATTGTTTTATTGAATAATTCACTAACATTTGGACACAAACTTGCGGAGATAACAGAGGTATTCAGGATCTGACGCCCTTGGCTTTGTAGTCGAACTAGATAATATAAACTTTTCGATGAATTAGGAAACATTTGAATAAATACGAATAGAACACCATCGGACACTTTGAAACTAGTCGGTAATAGAACATCTTTATGTAAATATCGTTTTTGGCGCACACCTTGTAACCATGTCGTACCGATAATAACTATGATAATTGGTATTTTCGGTAATTCAGATATATTAGTAGAGATAGAAATATACCAAATCGGCGCATATGTTTGACAATAGTCACCATAATGCTCATCATCACAAATACACTTATAACTAAAACTTCTTTGATCTAATGGTAAACAAGTTCCATTATTTTGACATAGATTGTTCAAACAAGGATTATGTTTAATATAACATTGATTACCAGATTTTCCCAATGGGCATATACATTTAATTTGTTTTCTTTGATCATTTAAAATCATACATTGTGAATGAGGAGAACATGATGTTTGATTACATAAATTAAATGAAGATTTTAAAAGACATTGATCACCAAACCAACCTTGCTGACACCAACAATATTCTCTTTTTTCAAAATTTTCATATTGCATACATTTTCCATGTGAACTACAACGTTTTTTACAATTTGATATTTTTAATAATTGATCTTGAAGAGTTACAGTAACAGCTAATCGATTTACAGGTAGAAATGAAAATGGTACAGAAAAAAAGTAACTTGATATATATTGAACATTTGTTAATTCAATTCTATATGAATCTATTCTAACAAATTTCGATTTTAATCGTTGATATAATGATGTATTTTGAATTCGTTCATACAGTAAATATACACGAAATTTTCTATTCGATTCTTTTGCTTTATTATTAAAAATCATTTCATCATGTGATATAATCGTATGATTTTCATTTAATAAATAGATAATTAAACGAAATACTGTTAGTGGATTAAAATAATGTGCAATATGTGCTTCTATGTAAACAGTTAAACGTTCAGATTGATATTGACAATAATCACCATAATAGGATGGCGAACAAAGACAATAGAATTTCTTGTTTGATGTAAATGATTGAATTGGATAACCTTGATTACATAACCACAGATCGTTGTCCAAATCGGGATTTTCAAATGAAATCAATTTCATTTTTCGAGTGATTTTAGGATATGCTGGTATCAAAGTCATTAACTGATCCTCGCAAACCTGATTTTCCATTTCAAGATCGCAAAACCAGAAATGTTCTCGAGATCGACATTCTAAACTAAACTCACCTACGGATCTCCTAATGCATCGATCACGAGGAAGTGACGGAGAATTTTCACAATGAAATTTCGAAGAATTACTTTGAAATAACCATGGACAAACACGTTCATCGTCTTCAAATGGACAATCAATAATTGTATCACAGACTTGATCAAGGTTTATACAAACACTACTATTCATACAATTAAAACGTCTTTTTCGATTAAATGGATATTTTTCTACACAAATATTTGTTAAACGTTCATCTGTTCCACCAATACAATCAATAATACCATCGCCACTTCTATTTATATGTATGCAAGTCTTCTTTATATCATTATTGGTTAATTGAATACAATAATGTTCATCAATTTCGCAACCGAATGATCTGTGTATGGATTCACTCCCATCACACTTACTTGGACAATTCACTTCGTCTTCTCCATTTTTACAATTCCATACCTGATTACATCTAGTATAAACTGACTTACATGTGTATGGCCAATATTCACAATCTGTTTCATCTGTTTCATTTGTTTGACTAGGGAATAGAAAACGATTTACAATATTATCACAGAGTTGATCAAAATTCAAAAGTAGAGGAGGTTCGATTTTTCTGTCGCGATGAAAGATGCATTCTTTTGTGTGACAATCCAAACTTTGATCAACTTTATATTCATCTGATCCATCTACACAATCATATTGTTCATCTCCTATAAATTCCCATCGAACACAGTCACTCTTATTTGTTAAACATGTGAATTGATCAACTAAAGTAAATGAACATAAATTTATATTAGAATACTCATCTTCATTCCAATAACAATCTTTGTTTCTATCTTTCACACGATTAATTGATATTAATTCATTGCTTAATTCACATTGATATAACATTTTATTATCATCAAATAATGACGATTGATAATTGGAAAAGCATGGTCGAAATAAATAAATAATATACTCATAGAAATTTTCCCATGAAAATACTCTTTGATCAACATAAAAACATGTTAGGTTATTCTTGACAATTGTTGGTAATTTCGAAATCTTCTTCGGACAAATTGTTTCATTATAACAAATATAATTTGGACCGGAGTAATCGAACCAATTTGTTCGATTAGATTTTTCGTAAAGAAAAAAAACAAATGAATAAATCATCGAATTTGGTGGAAAATAAAATTCATCTGGACATGATTCTTCGACATTTATTTGATTTAAACAAGTTAAATTTGAATATAAATAATCAAAACCAATTAAACATATCATTGATTTCCAACATAGATTTTCATTATATAATGAAAAGATTTGTTTTAAAAACATCACATCACGTTTATTATGACATGTTACACCCATTCTGGTCGATTTTGATGTTAATTTTGAATAGGGAATAAAATAACCATTACCACAAGAAAAAGATTTCCATTGATAATTCATTTCTTCACAATTGAAAGACATACTTTGGAAACAGAGATTTTTATACCAATTAGCGTATGGCATAATATCACTTCCATCAAGACAATCTACTTGTCTGTCATATGTAAATGAATTTTCAATACATAAACCATTTTTACATCGAAATTCTGTTTGAGTATTGCATTGATTTGATTCCATTTGTAAACAAAGGTCAAATGGTTCATCTTCTCCTTGATTACAATCAATAATTCCATTACATATTTGTCTCCAATCTAAACAAAGTAAATTTGTTTCACATGAGATACCAACATAACACGTAACATATTTCGTTTCCATTTTTTCATTTGTGTGACTTTGTCGTCTCACACCATGTACCAAACGGCTAAAACTTTGTTGATCACTATCAGCATTGAAATTAATATCAGCAATTGTGTATTGACAAAATCTTCCAAATTGGGATAAAGAAGAACATTGACAATAACTTTCATTCTCATTAACGAGATTGGGTAACAAAAGATATTTTTCATATAAATCAATCATTTCAATAACAGCATTCCATTTGAATAAATCACCTATACTTATATTCATTGATTTTAATTCTTTAAATGTCATTACATTTCCATAACATAATGTGTGATCAGAATTATTCTTGGATTTTTCTGATATTTCTGAACGTATACAATATGGTATTAAAATACTTTTAACGACGAATATATCAAAATAATCATAGACATACAAACAATCGTGATCAAAAACATTTGTCATTAAACCTGTTTCGTCTGTACTATATAAATTGAATAGACCGTGACTAATTTTCAATTGAAAACATAGCCAATGAATACCGATGAGTACTAGTAAGTATCCTAGAAATGAAATAAATCGGAGATATAATATTGTTCCTCAATTGTATGTCGAAAATGTCAAACATAAACTTTTTTTTTCTGTATTTACTGTCATAGACTTGAAATATTCTATAGCGATCTGTGAAATCAGAAAAGGTATTAGAGCAACACTTTTTCGTCTAGGATTTCTCAAAATACAAGACTTTGAGAAAATCGAACTTTCAAAATCTAAAAAGTAGTTTTGAATACAAGAGATACCTTTCATTGTTTTGTCGTGTAATATCCTGTAGAAAACTCTTGTATGTCAGATAGAATTTCCTTTCTAGAAACTTATACTATGCTAACAGACGCCTCAGATTTATATATAAAATGTACGTGACTATTAACATCATATCTCTCTCCCAGTCGATAACTACCAATAGCATCATAGTATTCTTCTTTCTCACAAAAGAACGCTGACATATTGACACACTAAATAGGCTCAGTTGAAGGAAAAGCAGCTTGTAAAGAATAAATTTCATTTAGAACGTTTAAATCTAATCGAATATTAAAAATAAATAACGCTCGTCGAAACGGATTCGCATTACCCTCGACTGAAAAGATTCATATGTAGTAATCAATTTGCTATTGTTTTTTCATTTCATATAAGAGAAAATGTTTTCCAATATGAAGTTCATTTATTTGTTTTTCAATGAAATAAAGACTAGTTGATGATATAATAAACAACTACATGAAAGAAAGCAAATATTGTTTTCCCTCGACTGAAAGGAGGGTCATGTCGAAAAAAGTGGTCAAAAAACGGAAATTCCTTTCTGTGTGTGTCTGTCACAGGTCAAAGATCAAAAAAACATTTTCTCCAAGAACGCTCCACGCTTGGTATACATTTATGGATGTTGCAGTGGCTACAGGGAATCGATGTAGTCAATCAGTAGCGATGCAGGCTTTGAAAAGATTGAGACCAACCTCGATAGTGGATCAGAGTGAAAGAAAGGGTGAATGATCAAGCGACTCGATGCATCTATACTTTCAATCAATTTTTGTTGTCTGTTTTTGTCTTTCAGCAAGTCAAACAAAGATATCTTGAAATCGATGAAAAGAAAAGAAGATGAAGGAGAAAATGGCCCGTTTAAAGATTGCCTTGAGGCATATATTTTTGGATCTAAGATTATTTCCCACATTTTTTTAAACTTTTTTATTATTTTGAGAAAATGGCCGAGAAATCCAGGGAACGAGTGTTATTTATTCGATAGTATTGCACATTACATATTTATAGCTCCGTCAATTTCGATATTTCATCTGATCAGCGGTTCGCATAATTGTGAAATTTCTAGAATCCAGTTTTGGAATTCTGTAACGAAATTACGAGTTGTTCCTCTGAGTAACAATCAGACTGATATTAAATACTGAACAAATAATTAATTAATAAAATATATATTATGTTTCATTGATATGAAGACTACAGTTCTGATAAAAAGATCTGTATGATTTCGGGCGAAGATAAATCGATAATTTGCTTACAATATTAAATTTTACAGTTTATATTATTTTGTGAAAACAAAACATTTTCTTCAGTGATTTTTATTGATATAATTCTGCAGTGTTTGAACAAGCAGTGCCATTATGTCCACCTGCCACTAAAACTTTCCCATTTGGTAAGACGACTGCCGCAAAATTTTGCCGTGCAATATACATACTTGCTGTCGTTGTCCAATTGCCCGTCGATGGATTATACAATTCAGCGGCATTAAGAGGATTAACATTAAATCCACCTGCAATTAACACCTGCCCATTTGGTAAGGTGGATGCTGTGTGAAGTGCCCGACCCAATGACATTGCTCCTGTTGTTGTCCAACTACCTGTTGAC
>CAJNOJ010001066.1:0-10353 GCA_905250025.1 Adineta ricciae
AGCCTATAAAATGATTGGTAATATAAGAACGGATCCTTATTCGGATAACTTGTAATCCACAACCAGATTATCATGACTAGAAGTTGTTAAATACAGGTTACCTCATTTTAATTGAAACAATATCGGATATTTAAGTTTATTAATTAATTAAAAACGCGTGAACAATGGTATAGAATGAAAGAGACACACAAGGAGTAAATAAGTAGAAAAATTCATTGTCATATTAGGTTTAGTTGACGGAATCGAAACTGAATTGTTATGGTGAAAGACCACTGAAACTGTCGAGATAAAGATAACCGACATGACCAGTTGGTTGACAATCTGCTGCCAGAACTGTTAATTGGAAATTATGGCCGAAACGAGTGTTATCAATGGCTAAGTGTTCCGATTGCCAAGCAGGTGTATAAAAATAATCATCTTTTTGTTGAAAGCGACTATCAACACCATTTCCTGTTGCTCCAGCATCATAACGACGTAAAATTAAATTTTCATTTGTAGTCAGATCATTTAATTGAACAATAATTAAACTTGATTGATTCGATGAATGATTTCCATTTTGTAAAACAGCCAACCATGAAAAATAAATATCCAAACAATAATAATTGTTGACTTGTCGACTAATCACTGATGCATAACCTCCTTTGACCAAATCCTCGACGCGAAACGAGTATTGACCACCTTCAACGATACCTGGCATTAAATTACCAAGAATTGGATCACTTCCATTAGTGACAATTGATGAATGTGATAATGCGATGGTGGAGTTAAAAAGTTTTCCACCTGGTAAAAGGTATTCGGGCAAAATTTCAGATGAGGAGACTGATGTTCGTATACCACCACCAATAGTCCAACCTGAGGTAGTTCCAGATTCAAAATCACCATTATCGAAACTAACCAATGAGCATGCTGAGAGAAAAAAAATCAAAGATCTCTGAAAATTAGTTCGGGAAAGAATAAAGAACGCACTCTGACAGAATTTAACTCGACATTGATCACTTAAACAGTCCACACTAGTATTGCAAGCTTTACCATTGCCGCATTTCGGACAAATCGTGCCACCACAATCAACATCAGTCTCATCTTGGTTCATTATTTGATCTTGACAGGAAGGTGATGCTGAAACGACACTAACTTCTTAATCTAAAATAAACAAGAGTTGAATACTTACGAATGCACTCGTTGTTAATACAAACACCGCTGAGACAGTCACTACGAATATTGCAATGCTGTGTATCGTGACATTTTAGACAAATGCTTCCTCCACAATCAATGTCCGTCTCGTCTTGATTTTGAATTTGATCCCAGCACGATGGTGATGCTGAAAGTACAACATTTCTTATGTATCGAACAAAGACGATTATTGACACTCACGAATACAGATGTTGTTAATGCAAATATCACTAAGGCAGTCTTGAGGATAAGTACATTTCTTCATATCCGGACATTTTGGACATGTGCGTCCTCCGCAATCAATATCCGTCTCATCTTGATTTTGAATTTGATCCAAGCATGAAGGTGATGCTAAAGAGAGACGGTTTGTTCTATATGGTCATCAAGTTGAAAGTGAGTAATACATACGAATACATGTATTGTTAATACAAACATCGCTAAGACAATCACATGAAGCATTACAAGTCTTCATATCCTGGCATTGATGACAAATACGGCCACCACAATCGATATCAGTCTCGCCCTGATTCCGAATTTGATCTCGACACGAAGGCGATGCTGAGATAACACAAAATGGTGTCGTATGAAAAGACAAGACGGTATAGTACTTACGAATACATGTACTGTTAATACAAACATTACTGAGACAATCATTGGGGGAAGTGCATTTTTTCATATCTCGACATTTAGGACAATTGAGACCTCCACAATCAATGTCAGATTCATCTTGATTTTTCATTCGATCAGTACAACATGGTTCTATAGAATATAGTATCACCTCAAAATATAAATCTCAGTCTCAATCATACCCTTTTGTCTCGGTTTATGTCCTTCTTCTGAACTCGAAGAATCAATCGTTATCGTGATTCTACCGTTAACGACGACGAAATAGGGAAATAAACAAAACACCAGCAAAATCAATGATGTTGAACTGTAGATAAGAAAAAAAAGAAAAGATGTCGAACATAGCAGTAATCAAATCAAAACTTATTACCTGAATACGATCATTTGAACGACAATTTTCTATTGTGATTTAATCTAAAAAACAATTTTATTGAGGAATTTTTCGATATTGTACATATTTTTGTGTTTGATCTTTAAAATTCGTATCGACGACGACGAAAAAGTTTTTTTTCGTCTTTAACTTTCACATCTGATCACAGTATGTTTCAGATTTACTTCAAAAGTTATAGAGGGTGTGATTTACAGGTGAATGTTTGGTTGAATTTTTTGTAGAAAGATCAACATTTAAGCAACATTCTCTTTTTTCAAAAAATACACACCAACCAGTTCGACGCGCTTCTAGAAAAAAACATTTTAACCTACTTTCTCTTCCACACGAAATACTCGTGATTTAAAAACAAGACAAAAAGCAATATTTCGCCTTGAACTGCTGTGTATTCGTACAAGTTTGTGTGCTCAGCATGAGTAATCCCAATGATTGTGCTACATAAATATCTATGACGAAAATAGAACTGAAATTGCAATTTTCGCGGTTGCTTTTTTTCCACCAAACAAAACATTTCTAGTCCGCGAAAGAAACGCTCACATTTATTTTCTTCTCTTCTGTCAATGGGTTTCCTTTGCAATGAATATATTTCTACGGTTACTTTCTTTTTTCATACATACAGAACAAACTTGAAAACATCTATTCGACACAATGTTTACTTAAAGACAAATTTCGATGCGAAGTGCGATTAAAATTCAGAATTCCTATCCTCGATTTTATTAATCATCCATTGTTTGATCATATTCATCACACTTCTTTGTCTATGTAAGATTTACTAATTAACGTTGACATGTTATTATCTTGTTAAAACGAGTCTTTATATAAAATGAGAGAAAGTATCTGATTGTGAATAAATAATAAAGACGAAGGCGGTAGTTACACTTCATTTCAAGTGCTTCGATAACAAGTCATTAATTTCTTTCTCTTGGGTTAGAGAAAATGGCATTTTCGATAGGAGAATTAGATGTAACTGCACATGTTCGATAGAATAATTTGAATAATATTTAAAGAGTCTATGTGCTGATAAAGTCTCAAACTATTATCTTCGATTCTCAAATGAACATCGTTGCACTAGAATCCGATTTGGAAACCAATTTTTCTTCATCAGTTCTCAATTATCTCTTCAGATTTAATCAGTTTTCCTTTGAATCTAATATAAAAGTGAAACTTAGATTCGAATATTAACTATCATGGTCGGGTAAGAATTTTTAAATCTGAAACGAAACCTTTGATACATTTTCATAGATTTAAATTGTTACTTTGCATGATGATCGCTCATTCTTATTATCTAACTTTTGTTCAAACTCGTATAGTTATCACGGTTGATTCATCGAGCTCTGAAGAATCTCGTCCAACGAACGACGAAGGTTTGTTCTATTTAGAATTTCTTTGACTCTCCTTAGTCATTCTTTTGCTTTTTATAGTTATTCATTGTGCGGATCGGATACGAAATCAAGATGAGTCTGATATTGATTGTGGCGGTCTCGAGTGTCCAAGATGTCAAGACTTATTGCGTTGTAAGACATGCTATGATTGTATGAGTAATCTATGTCAAAACAACGTATGTGTCGGTAAGTTTTGTACCATTCTTCTGTCATTTACATTAATAGTAAAACTAATATGCCACAAAAATATATTGTGGCTCGCATCTAACATTTCTCTCAATTCTCACTACTAAAGCAAATTGAAATTTATCAAGATATATACGACTTTATAATTAGGTCAAACCGAATGCGATCCTTGTGAATGGAAATAACAAATTTTTTATATTTATCCTCATAATTGTTTAGTGTATGACTCATGGAATAGATACTAATTGAAGTGATGCTCTACCAAGATATTTCAAATATTAATGGATCGATTGACTTGTTCTGTAATCTCTAATAGGTACACCGCGAATAGATACAACAACCACTACGATCGTTACGACGACTCAATCAACTACTCCTTCACCTATAAGTACAACTACCACTAAGCCCATCACTACACACACGCTACCAACGATGTTGTTCACAAACACAACTTTAACAACTACGAGAGTAATCTCAGAAACTTCAACGACCACCTCAATCATTCTAGAATCGACTACATCCACCAGATTAACCAATTCAGAACCGAGCACAACAACTGCTTCAAATACTTTAGGACCTAGTACCACTACCACTTCTAGCACTCTGGAATGGATCACGTCCACCACTTCGGTCGCTCCAGAGTCGAGCACTACGACTGCTTCGAGTACTACATCTACTTCCAACGCTGCAGAGAATAGTACCACGACTACTTCAATCGTACCAATTACAAATACAACTTTAAGAACGTTAGAGCCCACCTCGACAACTTCAACCTCAATATCAATGTTACCGTCGGTAAATACGACTTTAACAACGCTGATTGTACCATTGGAAACACCGTCGAGGAACTCGGGTGTAACCCATTTTAGCGCGTCGCATAGTTTCTCTATTGCTCTATGCATATACACGACAGTTTCCGTATGTGTGCCTTGGTTTTTCGGTCTCGTATGACAGATTTTCATTCACGAACTTGCCTTCTTTCGTCACAATGCACCCTTCCTTTGTTGGCGCTAAACTGCGCGATGTTCTCATTCATACCTAGGATAATCCAAAAGTATAGTGAGGAACACGTATTATTGTGTTATGAAGTCTCAAAAAACTCTTTTCACCGCAGTGAATAGAACGTCTTTCGTTCTAATCTATTTATTGTAAAATCTGAATGAATCTTGTAAAAAGAAAGGAGATACATTTCCAGACGCAGCGTGAAACAAGAATGCCACTTTGCTTTTTTTCACTTGATCCTATCAAATGAACATCATTGCACATATCAAGAAACAAATGGTTAAGGTTTTATGAAGACATTTAAGCATATACTCTGATCACTTAGAAGTGTCTCAAATCACTGTCTATTGAGTAGGTCTGTGTTTTGTTCTCTATTGATTACACATACAAACTCACAAGTAACGCAAAGTAACCGTTGCTAACCCTCTACCGGAAGTCGTGCTCTCATTCTCCATCTAAAGTGGGTATAAGTTATCAGTGTGAAGCTAGCACGAACAAACGATATGTTAGCTTAAAAAGTTTTTACTAAATAAATCCTGTCCTTGAAAATTATATCATTCGACTCAGAATTTAAGTCTGCATCGAAGGGTGATGTTTCTACTAACGGGACAGACTTTGGAAAAATGTCTACCTATATCTTTGTTTTTCTCCTATAGGTCTATTTATTATGATCCAAATAAAGTTTCTCCAAAGTTTGTCTTGTGAGTAGAAACATCACCGTTCGATGCAGACTTAAATTCTGAGTTGAATGATATAAATTCCAAGGACGAGACTTATTTAGTAAAACAAGCTTTTAGCTAACACATCGCTAATTCGTGCTAGCTTCACATTGATGTACAAATTCATCAGACAATTGTATAAAAACCTTGCCTTGGAGAACTCATTGTCATGTTCCAAATAATTCTAGGAAATGCAGCTCTACATCAACAACCCAGGTAAAAAATTCGATGGTGGATCCGATCGGATCCGTCGAATTCCTGTAGGATCTGATAAAATCCTATATAGAATCTGATGGAATCCGAGTATTGGATTGTTCGACCTGGACTGAATAATTCATAAGATTCATTTTTTTAATTTAATGTTCTCACAACTTTTGAGCAACCTTAAACGTTGCCCTTCAATATTAGCTATAAAACATTAATCAAATAACTCAATAGATGTATGTTTTTAAAAAAGAAAAAAAGTGTAATGTTCTGTTAGATAAAAACTTTTTCGGTTTAATCCTATGACAGATTTATCAAATATAGAATACGTATAGGAAAACAAAGAAATTTATTCTAATCTACGTCAGAAAAAAGTTAGATAGGGAACAATTATATATGATAACTGTTCCAATTTACGTCAGCAACTATGTAAACAGGAACAACTTCATTTGTTCATTTTTTTATCAGAGGTTTTTACGAATGAAAACGCCTACAGATACTTTCAAAGGAAAAGAGGAAAAGAAAAAAGGCCAGTATAAATATGCATAATTGTATCCTTTTTTTTTATTGTGTAAAATACGCAACAAAAATGTTTCAATTGAATAATCTATTCTGTTGGATTCTGATCCGTTTAACTGTTGCTACGCCACAAGTCAATCTTCATTATACACACTGGATAAATACCAATGTTAATAATGGATCACAACATGATTGCTTACGTGTTCTTACTCTTATCGAAGAAAGTCAATATCATCATCAAATAATGTTATATTGTATGGAAGAATTATTATTAGAATTTCATTTTGAAACGAAGAATATTTTATTTAAAAATTTTACTTTTGAAGAACTTTCAAAACAACGTATTACAAGTCAGCAATTATATGAGTGGTCAACACCAGTGGACATTATTGAAGATTATCAATCTTATTTAAATGAATTATCAACATCATCATCATCGTCGTCGTCTTTAGCAGCACAAGTTTTCTATAATTGTACATTACCAAGATTCGGTTCAATGTGCCAATATGAATTATATAATTATCATGAAAATTATTTATCTTTATATGAAATCATTTATGATTTTTATCATAATTATGAATACTATCCAAAAATTGTAACTTGCTATACACATTTAGCATGCTATCGTGGTCCTTATCCATCATGTTTAGATTGGAGTGAAATTTGTAATGGAAAAGTTGATTGTCTCGATGGTGAATTTGATGAAGAACATTGTTGGCAACTTGAAATGAATAAATGTCAAGATAATGAATTTCAATGTCCCAATGGACAATGTATACTGGAATCATTTATTCAAGATAATATCAATGTTAGTTATTGTCTTGACGAAGCTAATGATTATCATCGATCTAGCCTCGGGTTTACTCACTGTGAAATGACAGAACCATCATTTAATTGTGAAGATATAAGACGTAATGAAAAGTTTTTGACAAGTTCGTATTTCTCGCAACGAGAGGATGTTTTATTACGTGCCATGTTTTCTATCAGGTATATTTCTATATCTGATATTTGTTGGCTTTCATGCATATGTAAGATCTACTGGAACCTTTTACGCGATTCGATTTGTTACAATTATTGTTCTAACGGTGAATGTAATGATGTTATAGAGAGAGAATGTCCAGACATGATGTTCATTCCAGTTATTCCAGTTTTATTTGGTCATATTTATTTTGCGTATAGAAAAAATCATTCAAAAATTTCAAGCAATTCAGATTTCGGTTACCCTTACGTATGTTATAATAATTCAATTTATGATAATTATTTTATCAATGCAACAAAAGTATTCTTCAATAATACAATATGTTATTATCGTAAAAATAGACTTTTTCTATATCCTTCATTACAAGACTGGCATAGACAGTATTTATTACCCTACTATCGTGATCTTTGGGAATATCATTACATGTCAAAATATAATCAAAGTTCTAATTATATCTCTAGAATGTGTAGCAATTCAAATATTTATCGATGTAATAATTCAATTCAATGCATTTCCATGGACAAAATTATGAACAAAGTCATCGATTGTCCTAATGGAGACGATGAAAATATACTTTATGTTGGTAATATTATTTTACCGGATCAGGCCATAGGTACTTTTGGTACGTATCCGGAAAACATAAAAACGATGCTTCGATATGTCAGAAAACATATTTTATTTCAAACAATTTGTGACGGATTCGTTGAATTATCACCGATACTTATTGGTGAACAAAATCACACAGATGAAACAGAATGTGAACAATGGCAATGTAATAATATCTATACTCATTGTGATGGTTTATGGAATTGTCTTGATGGCGCGGATGAAATCGGCTGTGATTCATCTTCATTATTAAATTGTTCTCCGAATGATCACATATGTATTTCGCCTCATACAAAACAATTCATGTGTTTACCTATTACGAAAGCAAATGACGGTAAGATCGATTGTATTGGAGCTACTGATGAAACATTACTATGTCAGCGTGGGCTGTATGCATTACACAATATAGATAATTTCTATTGTATAAAGGGAAACAGTGGTTATTGTATTCCATATTTATATCTATGTGATGGTGATCAAGATTGCATTGATGGAACTGACGAACAATTCTGTGAAAAAAATCGAACATATCCGGAATCTGTTGATTCTATCTGTGAATCATCCGTTTTACCATTGGCTTCTGATGTTGAGCAGTTTATATGCAACCGTATGAAAATCTTTGTGAAACGGCGCCTCATATATTTTTCACTGGACAGAATGCATCAAACAATCGATGACCAATCAAAACATATCGAAAACGGAATACAATTCAATTCAATTATGAATAAAATGCCACAACAAGTTCAACATAATTGTAATCGTGGTGTTAATTTACGTGTTTGGTTGAATAATGAGAATAGTTCAACACGAATTACATGTCTTTGTCCATCTAGTTATTATGGTGATAAATGCCAGTATCAAAATGAAAGAATAAGTTTAACACTACAAGTTCGAGTATTATCTGATTCTTGGCAAATACCATTTTCAATAATTATTTTACTTATTGATAATACTGATCAAAGAATAATTCATTCATACGAACAATTAAATNTTACTCACTGTGAAATGACAGAACCGTGATTTAATTGTGAAGATATAAGACGCAATGAAAAGTTTTTGACAAGTTCGTATTTCTCGCAACGAGAGGATGTTTTATTACGTGCCATGTTTTCTATCAGGTATACTTCTATATCTGATATTTGTTGGCTTTCATGCATATGTAAGATCTACTGGAACCTTTTACGCGATTCGATTTGTTACAATTATTGTCCTAACGGTGAATGCAATGATGTTATAGAGAGAGAATGTCCAGACATGATGTTCATTCCAGTTATTCCAGTTTTATTTGGTCATATTTATTTTGCGTATAGAAAAAATCATTCAAAAATTTCAAACAATTCGGATTTCGGTTACCCTTACGTGTGTTATAATAATTCAATTTATGATAATTATTTTATCAATGCAACAAAAGTATATTTCAATAATACAATATGTTATTATCGTCAAAGTAGATATTTTCTATATCATTCATTCGCCGGCTGGGATAAATACTATTTATTACCCTACTATCGTGATCTTTGGGAATATCATTACATGTCAAAATATAATCAAAGTTCTAATTATATCTCTAGAATGTGTAACAATTCAAATGTTTATCGATGTAATAATTCAATTCAATGCATTTCTAAGGACAAAATTATGAACAAAGTCATCGATTGTCCTAATGAAGACGATGAAAATATACTTTATGTTGGTAATATTATTTCATCAGATCAGGCCACAGGTGTTTTTCATGGGTATCCGGAAGACATAAAAACGATGTTTCGAGATGTCAGAAAACATATTTTATTTCAAACAATTTGTGATGGATTCGTTGAATTAGCACCAATACTTATTGGTGAACAAAATCACACAGATGAAACAGAATGTGAACAGTGGCAATGTAATAATATCTATACTCATTGTAATGGTTTATGGAATTGTCTAAATGGCGCGGATGAAATCGGCTGTGATTCATCTTCATTATTAAATTGTTCTCCGAATGATCACATATGTATTTCGCCTCATACAAACCAATTCATGTGTTTACCTATTACGAAAGCAAATGACGGTAAGATCGATTGTATTGGAGCTACTGATGAAACATTACTATGTCAGCGTGGGCAGTATGTATTACACAATAGAAATAATTTCTATTGTATAAAGGGAAACAGTGATTATTGTATTTCATATTTTTATTTATGTGATGGTTATCAACATTGCATTGATGGAAGTGACGAACAATTCTGTGAAAAAAATCGAACATATCCGGAATTTGGTGATTCTATTTGTGAATCATCTGTTTTACTATGGGGTTCTGATGTTGAGCAGTTTATATGCAATCGTATGAAAAACTTTGTGAAACATCACCTCATATTTTTTTCACTGGACAGAATGCATCAAACAATCGATGACCAATCAAAACATATCGAAAACGGAATACAATTAAACTCAATTATGACTAAAATGCCACAACAAGTTGAGCATAATTGTAATCGTGGTGTTGATTTACGTGTTTGGTTGAATAATGAGAATAGTTCAACACGAATTACATGTCTTTGTCCATCTAGTTATTATGGTGATAAATGCCAGTAT
>CAJNOJ010001067.1:0-10344 GCA_905250025.1 Adineta ricciae
CGATGAGATTTTCAAAATCATATTCTTTTGCTTTTTTTAAATTGTTTTCATGGCGCAAATAAAGACAAAAAAAAATTTCCTATAGTTCATGAGACTTCGACAATCCAAATGGGTTTTATTTTCTGCAGTGACTAAAGTACTTACGAAAGAAAAAAATTTGCCTGCGTCTTGTCATTTTCGTCTCATAACCTGTTGTGAGCCCATTCAGTTCGGATTCCATCAAGAAAACATCGTTTCGTCTCTTTGTTTAAGTTGTGTTCAATTGGCAACGAGCCGGAATCATGTCCATTGTTATTCTTTACTAGTTTTATCGTAGTCATGCTTGTATTGTATCTAAAATGAAAAGAAATTTTGGGGAAATTATGACTAAGAACTAATGTACTGCGAAATTGATCTAAAGACCCATTAAGCCCGAGTATATGACTTTCGTGAAGCTTAGTTTTATCGTTTGTTGGCGAGAGCTAAATATTTTTTTAACGGACTTATTATATGATAAGACTGTTGGAAATTCTAAAATCGTGTCTTCATCTAAATAAAGGTTCTCTCTTTTCAAACAGCAAGTCAATTGATATATCAGATTATGTCTTATCGTAGTCGAGATGAGCTCTCTTGAAATTGAGCAAGAGCATATGTGAGATATCATACTATAATCGAAAATATCGTATATAGTATATAAAACTATGACACAGTGATGGGAACCTAACTGAGAGAGATTCAGTTTAACTTATACTCGGCTCACACTCAAAGAAGCGAGCTCACCATGATATCTCCTCAAGTACTTTCATCACATTTCACAAAGCTTTTATCGGTGTATATACCATAATGTCCTAGTGTATACCCTAAAAGAATCTGACCGGAAACTCATTCTTTCATCGGTTAGCAGGGTTTTACTAAAATTGCAATCATTCAAAGACACGTAGCTCACAGTTAAATGAGGGTATTGGCAGCCATCAATCAACCTTCTGCACATAGGGTTAAAAATTAGTAAGGTATAGGGGAAATTTTTTAATAATCATAATAGAGTGTTGAAATATTACTAATTGCATACCGAAAGTACTGAGGAAGGCACTTTTTTCCTTGAGGGAGGGGGAGGGAGTTCCCTCCTTCCCTCTTAACATGTATTCTGATAAAGCGAAATGAGCTCTTGTATATCATATTTGATTGATCCATTCAGTAGAAAGACTAGGATGCATATCGTTAAAACATTAAGAGCGTAAAAAATTACTTGTAATCGACAGTACAGCAAACGTTTTTGTTTGGCTTATATCTCAGGTTGAGAAAATGATAAAATCTTATTTCATCTAATAAAAATGTGCTTCAACGAGCCATACACAAATCGTATAAAAACGATTTTATGCAATGATTTTTTTTGTGATATCGTGTATCCCTCAGTATTAATATGTTAAATGGTAATATAATGCTCCGACGTAGTAAGTATAAGTAACAACTCATAGAAAGCCTTGTTCTCCTGCAAAAAAATTTGAACATATAGCCAATGTACGGCCTTCGACAATACATCTTTCAAGGCAAAAATTGATTCGCCCTCATTTTCGCAAATCAGCATATACTCAAACGAAGAAAGCTTTTCAGATATTTCTGCCGTAACTGACACACCTCGAAATGCCAACCATATGTAAGGTGTTAATACTGAGGAATACACGATATCACAAAAAAAAAATCATTGCATAAAATCGTTCTTATACGATTTGTATATATCAGTGTGAAACTAACACGAACAAACGATGTGTTAGCCTCAAATTTTGTTAGTACATATGTCCCGTCCATGCAAACTACACCATTCAACTCAGAATTCAACTCTGCATCGAATGATGGTACTTTTATTCACGGGGCAAACTTGAGAAAATTTTTTATCTATATCTTCGTTCGTTTCCTTTAGGTCTATTTATAATCCAGATCGAATTTTTCTGAAGTTTGTCCCGTGAATAAAAGTACCACCATTCGATGCAGAATTAAATTCTGAGTTGAATGGTGTAGTTTGCATGGACGGGACATATGTAGTAACAACGTTTAAAGCTCACAGATCGTTTGTTCGTGCTAGCTTCACACTGATTTTGTATATGGCTCGTTGGAGCACCTTTTTATTAGATGAAATAAGATTTTATCATTTTCTCAACCTGAGATATAAGCCGAACAAAAACGTTTGCTGTACTGTCGATTACAAGTAATTTTTTACGCTCTTAATGTTTTAACGATATGCATCCTACTCTTTCTACTGAATGGATCAATCAAATATGATATACAAGAGCTCATTTCGCTTTATCAGAAAGCATGCTACTTTGATTTCTAGGATTCACTCTAGTAGCGCGATAAGCTTATACATTTGTATGAACATTTTTGCACCGGGATGTTTGATATATTACTCTGATGATATGTTTGCGTACATTTTCTTTGTAACATAACAATGCAATATCTTTCAGATGAATACATGTTCAACGCCCAAAGTCTATATAACTCGTCGAGAAACATTTTCAAGTGCGCATCGTCTCCACTCAACGGCTTTGTCTGATGAGGATAACATGCACATATTTGGTAAGTGCAATAATCCTAACGGACACGGTCACAACTATGTGCTCGAGGTCACAGTTGTCGGCCATGTGGATGAGCACGCCGGCATGGTTATGAATATTGCTGATCTCAAACATATAATACAAGAACATGTACTCAAGCTCGTTGATCATAAACATCTTGATCTCGATCTTGATCATTTCCGCATAAACAAGATAGTTAGTACCACCGAAAATCTAGCTATATATATTTGGCAACAACTAACTACTGCTATTCGCAATCAATCTGACAAAGTTCACTTATATGAAATTAAATTACACGAAACTGAAAATAATATTGTTGTATATCGTGGAGAATAAATTTTTTTGTTGTGTATCGGAGTATGTTGCAGAATTCTTACCAAACAGAATTAAGCATTTTGTGAGTATGTTCATAGCTCATAATTGATAAAGCGTGATCCTGCACAAGACAAACCTTTGTACTGAGACAGTCATTCTCAAATACAAAATTCTCTTGAGAGTTAAAAAGAAACACACACACGATTTTAACAGAAGTCTTGGCCCATAAAAGAGAAACTGTTTTTGTACCAATCTTCATTAGAGAAAACAAAATTGAGCCGAAAGTTGAAAATGTACAATAGACTCTCA
This sequence comes from Adineta ricciae, assembly GCA_905250025.1. NCBI lineage: Eukaryota > Metazoa > Rotifera > Eurotatoria > Adinetida > Adinetidae > Adineta > Adineta ricciae. Next base: position 3,174 of record CAJNOJ010001067.1, read on the forward strand.
GGAGAGTTATATTATAATCGGTGTAATTAAATTTATCTACAAAAGCTACACTAAGCTTGTCGAGATTGTGACAGAATTTTCACATAAAGGGTGTCCCAGATGTTCTGACGTATCTCTTAAAGTTTTTTTTTTGTTTTATCACTTATTGAGATTGAATCTTGAAACTTTTAGAGACTACGTAGGGTCACTAATACTATATGCAAACAAAGTTGCAAGTCTATAATCAATCTTATCAATGAGAAACAGTAAAAACAGTGCAGCAAATTGTTTTTGTAAACATTTCCAGTGATTAGATTTGATATAAGAGTGATAAAAAATCGTTGTTTCAAGGCTTTAAACACAAAGCGTAATGTTATAGCTTTTCCTTTTAATCAAAATCTAGTTTATTCTCATAAAAATAGAGCATGTACATATAAAAAGTTAAACATGAAACAACTAAAACTATCATTCATTCCGTATCTAATTCATATTATTATTGATAACTAATTTCAAATTTTCTGGTATGTTTTCGATCATTCTTTGACACAAAGACACACTGAACTGATTTCATTCATCTATAATATCGATTTCCAAATGTTAAATATCACCATATATTCGTCTTCGGAGATTCCTTCATATGGTGCATTATACCGTTTTCCCGAAAATTACATGCATTTGGATGCAAGCTGAATTTCTGGGAAATCCAGCAAACATTTTCCAAACAATTCTTGATAGTCGAAGTGGCTATTCTAAACACACTTCACAAAAGCTCCAGTGGGGGTGCGGTGAAAAGTGACGGGGTTTAATCTCATCATTCATTTTTTTCAGGGATGACTTATACGGACTACACGACCATTACGGAAACGCGAAACTGAGTCTCGAACACGTTTTTTATAGTTGATGCAAAATTCAATTTCCAGGTAACGCTATAATACATCAAATCGCTTCCCTTCAAGAATACTCCACACATGTTCTATATCCAAGAATCATATAATTTGACAAAACAGTCTATTTGTTGAATTCGATTGTCAAAAAACATGATCAACATCATCTAAAGCCACAGGCACTCTTTGTTTGAGATCTTGATCGTCTCGGAAGATAATACGAGATAAATCACTGAATTCTTCCTTCTTTTTATCTGCCACAATAGTTCGACAAATTGTGCATATCTTTCACCAGTAAAGTTACGAAATTTTGATAAGAACAAGATTTTTTATTAAATTGAATAAGATAATGAAGATGTACTTAGGGCACACCAAAAGTTCGTAGAGTGATACCTTAGTCTCTTATGGTAAGCCTTAAAGAACTGTTATTCTATATATTGTTAAAGAGAAAAAGAAGCTCTATCTTTCTATACTATTCGATTGAACTTCACTNAGACAGTCATTCTCAAATACCAAATTCTCTTTATAGTTAAAAAGAACCACACACACACACACACACACACACACACACGATTTTAACAGAAGTCTTTGTCCACAGAAGAGAAACTGTTTTCCTAGCAATCTTCATTAGAGAAAACAAAATTGAACCGAAAGTTGAAAACATGCAGTAGACTCTCAGGAGAGTTATATTATAATCGGTGTAATTAAATTTATCTACAAAAACTACAGTAAGCTTCTCGAGATTGTAACAGAATTTTCACATAAAGGGTGTCCCAGAAGTTCTGACGTATCTTTTAAAGTTCTTTTTGTTTTATTGCTTATTGAAATTGAATCTTGAAACTTTTAGAGATTACGTAAGGTCACTAGTACTATATGCAAACAGAGTTGCAAGTCTATAAATAATCTTATCAATGAGAAACAGTAAGAACAGTGTAGCGAATGTTTTTTGTAAACATTCCCAGTTATTAGATTTGATATAAGAGTGATAAAAAAAAAATCGTTGTTTCAAGGCTTTAAACACAAAGCGTAATGTTACAGCTTTCCCTTTTGATCAGAATCTAGTTTATTATCTTAAGAATAGACCATATACATATAAAAAGTTAAACATGAAACAACCAAAACTGTCATTCATTCCGTATCTAATTCATATTATTATTGATAAATAATTTCAAATTTTCTGGTATGTTTTCGATCACTCTTTCACACAAAGACACACTGAACTGAGTCTATTCATCTATAATATTGGTTTCCAAATTTTGAATATCACCATATACTCGTCTTCGGAACTTCCTTCACATGATGCGTTATACCGTTTTCTCGGAAATTACATGCATTTGGATGCAAGGTGAATTTCTGGGAAATCCAGAAAAAATTTTCCAAAAAATTCTTGATGATCGAAGTGGCTATTCTAGACACACTACACAAAAGCTTCAGTGGGGGTGCGGTGAAAAGTGACGGGGGTTTAATCCCATCATTCATTTTTTCCAGGGATAACTTATACGGACTACACAACCACTACGGAAACGCAAAACTGAGTTTCTAAAACGTTTTTTTATAGCTGATGCAAAATTCGATTTCCAGGTAACGCTATAATGCATCAAATCGCTTCCCTGTAAGAATGCTCCACACATGTTCTATGGACAAGCATCATATAATCTGACAACACAGTCTATTTGTTGAATTTGATTGTCAAAAAACATAATCAACATCATCTAAAGCCACAGGCACTCTTTGTTTGAGATCTTGACCGTTCCGGAAGATAATGCGAGATAAATCACCGAATTCTTCCTTCTTTTTATCTGCCACGATAGTTCGACAAATTGTGCATATCTTTCACCAGTAAAATTATGAAATTTTGATAAGAACAAGATTTTTTATTAAATTGAACAAGATAATCAAGATGCACTTAGGGCACACCAAAAATCTGTAGAGTGATACTTTAATCTCTTATGGTGAGCCTTAAAAAGCTGTTATTCTATATACTCTTAAAGAGAAAAAGAAGCTCTATCTTTCTATACTATTCGCTTGAACTTCACTTAAGAGAATAATATTCAACTTTCTATAACATCTATTTCAACTGGTTATGCGCTCGTTGTATTAGATCATACTTTTATTGTTCAATATGTGCTTATGACATACTAAAGGTACGGACACTAAGATTTTAACGCCATATAACAGGGTTAAAGTAACTTTCTTTTATATAGTCTGATAGAGAAAAAAAAGCTCTATTTTTCTATGCTATTTGTTCAAACTTCACCTACTACATATACAGAAAGATATAATATGGGGCCTAGGACAGAAGAGCGCCAGGACATTTGTTTGCTTAGACAGTTGTTCGCAGAATAAACTATTATCAGAATGATGAATGAAATAATGGAATCAAGATTAGTCAAGTAAGTCAGGAAGATTTCTACCAGATTAAATGAAAAAAGAATTTTTAAAAGTCTTATATCTCGGTCATAATGATTTGGTAACGCAAACGATTGCAAAGTTGCATTACACGTGTAAGACTTAAAGTCTGAGTGATCCATTAATGGAGATGTTCTTCCAAAGTTAGATTCACGATTAAGTACGCTAAAATAGTGACTACGATCAATACACACATACCTGTGAGCAGAGTAAAACTCAGTTGGTCAGTATAGCTTTAGTGAGCTTAGTGCTATTAGAGTCATTGGTATCATAGACTTAGTGAGACTACATCAGCTCCGTGTTCCATCCATGCTACACATAAACAGCATGAGAAATTTGCTTAAAGTTTTCCCTCAGAAGTCGGTCGAAATCTGCCTGATTTACGACTAATTTTGATTCCATTGATTCATTCATATATCTGATAATAGTTTATTCTGCGAACTACTGTCCGAGCGAGCAAATGTCTTAACGCGCAAGTGTCCACGTGCAACCGTCCGTTCCCCAAAATACAATCTGGTACAACCAGCCGAAATAGATGCTATAGAAAGTTGAATATTATTCTCTTAAGTGAAGGTCAATCGAATAGTATAGAAAGATAGAGCTTCTTTTTCTCTTTAAGAATATATAAAATAACAGTTCTTTAAGGCTTATCATAAGAAATTAAAGTATCACTCTGCGAACTTTTGGTGTGCCCTCAAATATACTGATAAAGACGAAAGATCTGAGGATGGATTTTGTAACAATATTGTACTTACATTTTGTGAAACAGTACACCGTCCAATCAATCATAAAGTTTTTTATGATAATTTCTATGTGGCGGTTAATCTTCAAGTGGATTCATCAAATTAGACATTTATATTGTTGCTGCAGTAAGAGAAAATCGCCTAACAGGTTCCTTTATGAAAAATGACAGTGATTTATTAACTGAAAGAGATGGTGCGATGGATCATCGTATAGCTGTTGTTGATGGTGTAGAAGTTTGTGCAGTTAAATGGTATGATAATAACATCGTTAATTGCCTTTCAAGATCATATGGTTGCCATTCAATTGATTCTGCTGAAAGATTGTCAGTCAGGAAAAAGGGCATATACGAATTATGAGACCGAGCATTCCACAGGCATATAATTAACATATGAGAGGAGTTGATTTGATCGATATGTTGATTTCTCTCTATCGTATTAATGTTTAATCACAAAAATGTTATATCAAGATCATATTTTGTCTAATTAATTTACCAGTTTTTAATGAAAGTCTCTTATATCGACACCATTATTCTCAACTTAATGTTTCAAAAAAGAATGTGACATCTTTATTGACATTTCATATTAATATAACAGCCATTGTTTCAATCTTGTTCACCTTCGCCGCAGTGAAATATGGTCGCCCATCATTATAATCAGTGACTAGTGAAGTTTATCCCTGAGCTTCGCCTACTTCACTTCGAGTAATAAATATTCGATTGAATAGATTTGAATATTAACATGTTACAGCAGCGGAAGGTTCATGTCGAAATCTTGTTTGCATTGGTCAAACCAGAATATCATGTTCAAAATGCAAAGTACGATTATGTTTGAACGAAACAAACAATTATTTCAAAAACTACCATAACCAACAAGTGGCCTTTGTTCAAATTTATTCCTAATGTTGCCTGATATTCAGCTTCTTGCACTGTTATCACATTTCTCTACACATCTTTATTTCTTTTCTTCAGTGCAGACTTGATAAATAAATGAAAAAAATCATAAGTTTCTCATTACAATAGTCAAAAACAAAAAAAAGTGGCTATATGAACTTTTTTTTGCTTCATTTCGTCTAGTAACGGGCTTGAAAGAGCTAATGTTTATAACACAAAAGCGTATGTTGAACGAAAATTAATATAAAAATGCCGTATACAGATTTCATCCATTTCATATTTTCACACTAGTGACAAACGGCCTTTTACTGTCTGTAAGAGAATCATCAGTTTCTATCCAGTCGAACACAAAGAATATTTCCAGAGACATAAATCTAATAATCGTCAAGTCTTCCATATTTTAATGTAGTAAAGATCTACATAAAAAAGCTAGTTTTAAAATCTTGTAAATTTATTTGGTTGACCGGAAAGATTAAGAGAATAAAATTTCTTCCGTAATACGTAACTTGGGTTAGAAAAGAAAAAAGTTCAGTGAGTAGAATATCGTTGATTTCGTATTCTTTATTCTTCTTATAAAAATAAATATTATCATCTTACTTTTATCGATCGTATATAACGCATATGTTTCATTCTAATAAATACTCCTTCGTAGTTCGTTATAATCCTTAATAAAATATATGAAACAGCAGTGTTAGATATCTCCTGTTTTGGAGATGCATCCTGATCTCAGGTAGGCGATAATTTTGTCTTCAGTGAGAGATGCAATATTTGGTATGAGATATGCGCATGTTCGAGAGTGCGGATGCATCTTGGAAACGCAGGATATCTGGAAGTGCTCGTAAGTTTAGATAACAAAACGTTTTCTAANCTTCCTTTCTTGTAATAATTATCCTAGAGTTTTCTTCTGATGATTTTGGTAGAGAGACTTTTTGAACTTCAATTACAAATCATGATATTATAGTCGAAATATTAGTCAAGCTTGAAATAAACTATTTTTTGATCAATCATGATATAAAGTCGATTAGTATATCTCAAAACGGGCGTGTCGCAGAAATATATGAGATAGTAAGTTTCATGGAAGAACGTTTACTCCACAAAATTTTTTACCAGAGTCCGTGAGAAGAGAGTCCTACGGTGCCATGAAAAACATTATTTTCTCCGGCGCCGTAGGTATCCCATCTCACAGACTCTTAAAGTGCTTTCTGGAGACACTCGAATGCGATTGATAAATCTCAATAAAACATTGTAAGTGGATAGGTATCAGAAAAACAGAAGATATCATTTTTATATGAATATTATATAAAATGTTCTATTAAGATCCAGGTGTACTGTTCAACTATGTTGGAGACTCTGTCTATACTGTGTTCTACAACAAACTTTCTTTTAGAAAACCTACTGAACAACATTCCTTCCTAGTACAGTAATTTTGAGATATAGTAACTCTATCAAAAAATCTTGCTTGATAGTTGTGCTTACTGGCCAAATCAATTTTCCTGTTTCTCATAAAATAATGGAAATCATTTGAGAGAATGAAGACCTGTGCGTTCTGTGGAAAATTTAACGAGAAACCTTTTGCTAGTTTTTTTTTCGTTTTTCTTAAACTCAGTTTATTAAGCTACAGCAACTGTTTTCCCCCTCTGTCCACAGCTTCTTAAAGTTGGATCGGACTGAAAACTTTTTAATACTACTTTAATCAATGCGGATAGGTTTTCTTTTGTAGATATCTGTTGCTGTTCAAATTTAGCCGCTTTTATGAATTTTTTTTGGAACCTGAGAAGTTAAGGAGTTTCCACGAGACCGAGTATTCTGATTTCCTTGGTTAAAGTATTAGCCGTTTCTGAAGTAAAAACACCCATCTCTATTGAGCACTGATACTCATAGTGAAAATTTTAGCTTAGGCAGATGTAATCTTCGAATTTGCAAAGGAAAAATTTTTCGCAATTTTATAAGGTTTTTTACTTTGAAGTCTTTGGAAGCCTATAGACATCCGATATGATACATATTTGAACATGATTATTCCCTCTACTGAAAGGAGGGTTATGCGTCGAGCAGGTATTACAAAAAAACGAGTTGATGTTGGTTCGTTGGTTCGTTCTTTCACATCACTGTTCGATAGTGACTATTCAGTGACCCTCAGTGGAGAACGAAGTTTGACCGAAGGGTAATCGGGGCCGAGGAACTCGAATCCGAGGTTAGTTTTTTCATGAACACTTTCTAACCCGTTTTTTGCGACAAAGGATAAATTTTTTAGACGATAATGTTTTAA
>CAJNOJ010001068.1:0-10272 GCA_905250025.1 Adineta ricciae
GAGCTTTGAATGGTGACTTTCCCGCATAGGTATCTGCCCCCGACCCTCCTCTAACGAATGGTGAAAACCGCAGGTCTAAATAACTTTCCAATCAAAAGTTACAAAGATTTCTTCCACCTGCATTTTTTTAAATTTCGATAGTAGGTGGTATGACATGAATTTCCTTATTTATTCTTCAGAAAGTTCTGATTGCGCTGGAAATCCTTATATCGGTAATGTAGAGTTTTGTCAATAAGCGTATCTGAAAGATATCACGTGTATCGGCTTTTCTCGAGCAAAGACAGCTTTAGATAACAGCTCTAGTGCAGAATGTTACCTGAAAAAGAATATCAACTTAGATAAAGTACACAATCATGACATATAGTACACAATTATTTTTCGACAGTATGATATCGACTAAGACTATAAAAAAAACATTTTAACAATGTGTGCGTTTTCCTTACGTACTTTTGATGTTTGTATTCGATTCAGTAACAAATAAACTTACAAAACATACGACCTGAACCCGTTTAATGATGAATAGAATAGAATATGAATATATTTTCTTCAATCAATTCTCACTTTATCCTTTGCCAGGGACTTATTCATAAAGATGTGAAGGTAATTTTATATTTGGATATTTTACCGTCGTACTCACATACATGTTCGAACTCGACCAAAGTATCAATGAGATTAAACTATAATGCATATCATGTCATAAGGGTTTATCGTTTCTTTCAAAAGTGATCGATTAAACAAACATATAAGCAGACACACTAACTGATTCTGAAAATATAATAAATTCTTGAATACATCAAAAAGAAAAACAACAAATGAAAATGTTTCGACAAAATATACTTGTGGTGTTACTTGATTTGGATTTTCGTTATCAAAATTGATACAAGACACATATGCATATAGATATAGAATGGGGTTTGGTGTTTCATGTTCAAAAGGAATATGTCGAATGGGCAAATATCAACGCCGAAAGAGCAACGAGAAGAGTACACTACATCAAAGCTTTACAACATCATTCACAAACAAGCGATTCTGTTTAAAAAAGACTAACGACGAATAGATTCAATCGATATTTGCGGATTCATTTTTCGTATTGCACATCGTCTAATCAAATAATCGATGAATTTGACCAAATTGGGTACAGCAATTTTCAAAGCAGTAAATAAACCACCGATTAAACCAATTGTTGCTGTAACGATATAAACAACAGCAATTTTTGTTTCATAACTATATGTGCATTCAATTGGTTGACATTCATCATAATAATTTTCATATTGAGGTGTCCAATTCCACTCTTCAATCATTAATTCGTCAATGATTTCACCCATTGTTGAATTAATTAAAAATCGACTTTTTAATGATGCATTTAATGCTCGTGGACGAAATTGAGCTGATGGCTTTAAATGAGATTGAATGTTATCAACACATTCTATATCATAAAAACATTCGAGAGTGGATCGAAAAACTGTATCAGTTATATAACATCCGCGATAAACACCACGCACGGAAAATATTGGTTTCATTTCAGGATAAGTGTAAATTGTCGACGGAGCAAAACATACTGAGGATCTATTACATTCACAGTCTCCGAATCGAGATGGACGAGAAAGATATGTTTTCCCATCAGATGAAAGATAAAATTGATAGTTATGGGTTTTTGTAGAGTATAAACCATTAGCCGCATTTGTTATCCGCATAAGACTCAATAACACAAGAAAATTATACGCGGTCGTTGATTTAAATTGCTTAACAAATGTTTCAATTTGTGATTTAAACAAATCCGAGGATGAAACTACTGTACTAATATATTGATTTAACTTGAAATCTTTTAAACTAGTTTTAATGATCTTATCTGTCGATTGGCACCACCATGACAATGCTTCAAATATATGCTTTCCTGCTTCTCGAAAATCAAACAAGCTTATACTTCCTGTATACAGACCTTTAGACAGATAAATATACCACGCATTAGCATTCGATTCACTGCCACACACTTGATGCAATGTGAAATTAATCTGAACAATATCCTTATAGTCAATTGACATTTTTTCGCATGGACATGTCAATGTTTTCGAATATGTTTCATACAATTCTTCATATTTTTTCAATGAAGGTGTTTGAATTGTTTTCGTGATGGTCACTGTGATTATTGAATTGTATGTGAGAAGAATAATCAATGATGCGGATAATAAAACAAGAAATAGTCGAGTTGAAATCCGTTGATTTCGAAGTTCATGTTCATCTGTTGATGGTGGAATTGATGGAAAGAGATTGAATGTTGTAAGAAAAATCTTGATTTTTCGAAATAGAACGAAAACTTGTCCACATATACTGAACCCTAAAAAGCATCAGAGAAGAAAAATATAGTTTTGAAGATAATTTAAGAAGCTCTTGAGAACCATACGTATTTATCATAGTATATGTAGATGGATATATCAAAGAGAAAATAAAAGTATACAAACCAGATCTTTCTGTTTCTAATCGACGCTTTCGTATGATAACGTTCACACAGAATGGCACAACAATTTTCAAAGCAGTAAGTAAACCACCGATTAAACCAATTGTTGCTGTTACGATATAAACAATACCACTTTCTGTTTCATAACTATATTTGCATTCAATTGGTCGACATTCATTATAATAATTTTCATATTTATGTGTCCAATTCCACTCTTCAATCATTAATTGGTTAATAATTTGTTGCATTGTTGAATTAATTAAAAATCTACTTTTCGTTAATGGATACATTGCTTCTGCGCGGAATGTTATTATGGATACCGCATAAAACTGAACTTTATCAATACATGATTGATCATAAAAACACTCGAGAGTAGATCGAAACAGTCCATCAATCACATAACATCCTTGATAAACGCCGGGAACAATAAAAGGAGGTGCCTTATGAGAATATGGAATACTTGATTGAATGAAACATGTTGACAAAAGGCTGCATAAACAATTCGAATAATTATATGGTTGATTTTGCATAGCTAACTGATTATAAACCTTAAAAAAACGATAATTTGTGTTTAATGCAGAATGTAAACCATTAGCAACTGTTGTAGTTCGTATAAGACCAAGCATTAAAAGAAAACTATATGTTATCGTTGATTTCAATTGTTTGGCAAATGTTTCAATTTGGGATTTAAATAAATCCGAGGATGTAACTATTGTACTAATATATTGATTTAAATCAGATTGTTTTAGATTATCTACAATTATTTTATTCGATTGTTCGCATAGTAAGTTTAAAGTTTGAAATATAGAGAGACTGAGCGATCGGAAATCATTAAAAATTAGACTGTTTTGATTAAATGAATGAGCAAGGTATTTAATCCATTTTTCACTAATAAAATCACTGTCACAAACTTGATGCAATGTGAAATTAATCTGAACAATATCCTTATAGTCAATTGACATTTTTTTACATGGACATGTCAATGTTTTCGAATATGTTTCATACAATTTTTCATATTGTTTTAATGAAGGTGTTTGAATTGTTTTCGTGATGGTCACTGTAATTAATGAATTGTATATGAGAAGAATAATCAATGATGCGGATAATAAAACAAGAAATAGTCGAGTTGAAATCCGTTGATTTCGAAGTTCATGTTCATCTGTTGATGGTGGAATTGATGGAAAGAAATTGAAATTTTTGGCATACTCGAATAATATTTGATGCACTGAAAAAGAATATGGATATTGAAATATTTAAGAGGAAGAATAATAATAGAATAATTATTTATTTTCTATTTTGTTAATTTTTATTCCATCTACGATACTTATCTTTTCCTGCTGATGGAATTACGAAGATGCATTATGCATACTAGACTAGAATTTCTTTCTTACAATATGCACATATTATAGCCCGCCTTTAGCAGCACGTACTTAAGCTAATATATATACAAGCATTAATACTCTTTTCATGTCCATCATTTATATTTACTCAAAGTTATAAGGATCCAAGAATTTCTGTTAATTACAGTGTTATTGAGGAATTTTATATCATTCATCTTATGAGAGTAATGCAACCAAGTTGTGAAAAAACGACTGAATCGGTGTGAAGCTAGCACAACGACTACGAAACTAAGAATTTTGTGAAAACGAATTTCCGTCCATCGAAAATAGTGTTTCGACGCAGAATTGAATTCTGCATCGAATGGACTGGTTTTTTACGGACGGGAATTAGTTTCATGGTGCTAGCTTCATACCGATAACGACTGATTTCATATAGTTCGATATTAAACGATACTCACTTGTAAGTAAGTATATAACAGCAACTTGTTCAATAAATAATGAAGTTCAGAACGTTTGAAACGTGCTCAGTTTCAATATTAATTTCCTTTTTTTATGTTGAAAGTAAATATTTGAAAAGATACAATACATGGACAGATTTGTGCTGAATATAACATCTGACAACATTATTTTGTACATGAAAGATATAATTTTGTCGAATGGAGTGTTTAATAAATGTAGTGACTGCCTAATTTGCGTTCGAATATAAGTCGAGGTTACAGAAATGTATCTTAGCATAAAGTTGGTGCTGAAGGAAGAATTCGTTTTTCTTTTGTTCAATTATTTTCCAATTCGAATTAGGCAGCTCTTACCATGTCAAAACAAAGCAATCTGTCATTCGAGTTGGTGTTGTTTTCTTTTTAAAAAATATTGTATTTCCGTCAAAAGATTCTAATGGATATCAAAGAATAAATGGGTCTCTCCGTATTTTCCATGTATTTCACTCATTTTTCAGTGTTTAAAAAGAAACTTTTTTATGCAAAAGATTCCACGTGAAATTCTCTACAAAATCATAATTAATCTTACATTTATAGAATGTAAGAAAAGCCATTAAATGAAAAATACCACGAACATGAAATGTACCTCACTTTCAAAAGGAGAAAACGTCATGCGAGTAACTAATTAGTTTTATACATATTCGTTTTAATCATCGACCAAATATACTCTCAATAGGAGTACAGCATTCAATGCAAGGCGAAAAGCTCTGTAAGATGCACTATTGAATTTACTTTATATATATGTTTTTTATTTTCAAAATGATGCACAGTTGTTTTTCAAGTTCACAAGGATGATCATGTTTTTTTAACATAAGGCCATTGCGCAATTTAAAAGCAACTGATGTATCCGCATAGAATGACTTATTATGCAAATTGTAGATCTTTTAGAGACGCATTTTGAGATTTATGAAGATTTATTATTCTATAAAACATCCGGTAGGATAAAGTTGAAATTAGATTAACGAATCTCAAATATGTATACAAAGAGGTCTCTCACAAACTAGAAAAATAGTTGCAAATGCTTTTTTTGAAAATAAAATGTACATGCATCAACTACAGCCCATGGTGGATCTTGTGAAGTTTCTCACGCTGCATCTTTTAATGTATTTTATTCGTAAAAAAACGCATTGATAAAAGTGCTGATCGTTTGTAAAACAGATGCTAGCTTTGAAAGTGAGGTACAGTTTATGTTCGATATTAGTGAAATATATGGAAAATACGTAGAGACACAGTTATTCTTTGACACCCGTTAATTCTTTTTCACTTAGGTTTAAATAGAATATAAATTTATTCATCTGTTCAACAATTTCTTTTTAGTTATTAGTGAAAGAATATTAGTATTTATCCACATGAATCTATAGCATTCGGAAAGAAAAATTTAGCCAAATCGCACTTTAATAAATAAGTCCCATCTATACAAACTGATCTATTCGATTCAGAATATAATTCCACATCGAATGGTAATACTTTTATTCACGGGAAAGCGTGAGATCAGTTAGCAAGACACGTACTTCGATTCGCGGAGTATGCTCCAGTGTTGAAGGAATTAATCTCATTGGAACGTGTTATAGGCGAGCTCTCTCTGCTTAGATCTTTTGTATCACCAACGTCTTATTTGCTTCCAGTGATATCTATTCACTTTTTCATTTCGAAATAAAGTAAAACGTTCCGAACCAAACGAAACAATCTTATTGTTTTCTAAAAGTGGGTGTTAGAGTAAGTGTCATCGACGTGTCATGAGAGAAGTTAGATTAAAGTGGTGTGCACGCGTTCGCGTATTTTCTACTTGTTTCGAAAACGATCATGTCTTATATATATGGGGAAAACAGAGGATACCACAAATCGAGGAATGCATAGAAAGAAAAGATAGATAATATAATTTCAGAGACTATCGCGGTGGCCCATATTTTTGCAGCGGGGAAAACGAATCATCGTTTTGTTGATTTTCATTGTTTTATTAAGTTTATGGCATGAAATGTTTAGCCATCAATTAATCGAGAATTCTCGGGGGGATCAGTCGACACACATGGTGTATCGTCAGTTACACATACCCATGGATAAAATATTATCGAATGACGATAAATCTTTTTCTACTAAGCATGATTAATTCATGATAGTTGAAACAGGATTTCTTCTATATAAATCAACGCATCTGAAATACAATCTGAAAAGGAGTCAAAAGAATGAAAGTTTACGTGGGGTATCTCCAAAGCAAAGTCCACTTTACGCAAGTCCGTTGGCATTGATTGTACTCGGTATGATGAGATTAGTTTTGCATTTACATTGATTTGTATTGTTCATCGATGACAGAGATATGTTTATCTCATGGCATATCTCATCTCATTTACCGCACTGATTACAACTTTTCCGATATTTTGTTTTACTATTCAAGATCTATCGAGATGACTTTCAGAAAATTGCCCAAAACAAACTTCGAACAGCTTGTTGGAAATGAACTGCTTGCTTGTTTATCATTGTTTATATGCATCATTTATTTTCCAATCATGAAAATAAATGTTCTTTGATCGTACTCTCGTACTTACTCTGATTCTATTGAGCACTAGTAAGCAAATATATTTTTAGTTTTTATTCCGTACAATCCACTAAGTAACCTTACTTAGAGCTTGACAGTCACAGATCTAAACAATCTACGGATTAGTTTCTTCTAAGTCTATTCTTTTTCAAGATGTTTCCCTTCGAGATACTAGGAAACTGTGGAAGATAATTTTAGTCAGTTGATGTCATCAAATAGTCATCAATCCAATTTGTCCTCTGAAAGTCTCTCAATTCCATTCCATTGCTACTCGTAACACTCGCCACCATCTGAATATTTGCCATATGCCATAAATAATAACAGACAATACGAGTAACACAAGACACACAATTACGATCACCTTCAACCATGTCGAGTGAAGCATCCTTAACGATGATGAGCCATACTCCAATGAGTTACTAGCTTCCGTTACCACTGACTCCGGCGAAAGAGTGGAACTAAATCTGGACGTAACGTGGCCATCAACGCATTACTCACTCGCCGTGTTGTAACAAACACCTTGGCACAATTGAATTTGGTTCACACCGGAATTCCCATACCACCCAGTAACGTTACATATAGTCATATTCTTGAGGGTCGGTGTGGGGTGGGTGTGAGGATGGGTGAGGGTGTGGTTTGTGCACTTGTGACTGTAAAAAACATAAGAAGCGTCGAAAGATGTGCAATACACTTGTCGCTTTTTGTGGGGTGCATTATAATCCTTTTTTTGCGAATCTGGTCAGCGTCGTATATGTCGTCTAAATACATGGAAGAATATTTGCCATTGTTTGACAGTTGAGTAGGGTTTCTATCGATGAGAAAAAAGAAATCTGGTCTAATGTAATGAGGAAGTGAAGTAAACTCCGCGCGCATAAATATTCTCACAGTGAAAGGTTGATCGATGGGATTATTATCTGTTTGGCCTTTGTATTACCCTTCGTGTGTCTTTGTCCAGACAACTTACAGGTATCGGAAAACCTCAAAATAATAAGAGCTGCTCTTTTGAAATATGGTATAGGTTTATATATGTGGCCTGTATGACGTTTGATGCGAAATATGAATGACTGGTCTGTGTGTAATTATTTACTTTTAGATCGCACGTGGTTTCTCTTTATTTTATATACGCTACATGAAATTTACATTCTGCTTTATTAACTTTTCTTCATTGTAAACAAAGTTAAGAATCGCGCTGAAGGTGAAAACGTGGCATGTCTGATATAATCAATCAAAATAAACATTATACATCGGCGTGTACACTGATTTTCTAATAGCAAATGGCTTGAGGAGACACTAGGAAGAAAATAAATAACAATGAATATAGTTACTCAACTTGACGTGGAAAAGAGTTTTTTTGAAACCGAACGCTCGGTTTTCATATTGACTCCTATTTAAGATGACCTATTGTCACATATATTCAACGGAAGTTGGTGACAAAGATATGAAAGCAATTACATAAAACTAATCAATTGTGTTCCGAAATTACAGAATAAGAGAACATGTCCCTTAAAAGGGTGAGTAAAGAGTTGAAAGCTCTTACGCGATTTTTATACTCACGACTGTCTGTAAAGGTTATACTTCAATCCCCCTTAAAGATCCTGATCAGTGTTAAATCACCGACTATCCTTTACTGGCATTCAGCTCGAATTTATTTCAAACTGCTGATTTCTAGCGTTCAAAGTTAGAAATGTATTTTCTAATATGATCATACTGATACAAAACTGTTTGAAGATACATTTTTCGATTTGAACAACAAGAAAAGACGGAAGTGGATGTGCGTTATTTATTAAAGAAGCGTTTCAGAAAGTTTTGCAATATTCGTATAAGTTCATTTTTATACGAATCTTTTGGTAAAACGAATATGAACAACGTCAACGCCATTGGTAATGATGAAATGATGTACGATGTCAGAAATAGATGTTTTTGCCATTGAATTTCAACACAAGCAAAAGCAAATAGAAAAGCGAGACGTGGCGCTTCGAGTAGAATTAAAATAAATGGACTAAGAAGAAATGCTTTATATAAAGAGAGTTGCTCGCGTAAAATTTCAAACGGACTCAGTTTTGCTCTCATATCACTTAATACCAATTTACGACGCACGAGAATTATTATCAAAACAAATATTGAAATGAAATTAATACCGAACGGAACAATCAAATGAAATAAATTGATAATAATCTCATATAAGCTCATCCATTGTTGTTGAGAATGATTAGCAACACACACGAATACGTCATTTCCATGCTGGGAGTCGATGACTAAACGGTGATGAAACGGTTTATGCAACGCACTCACAACATTTATCACTACAACAATTAGAATAACAATCTTCGCATAATAAACACTTTTCCTTCTGTTGAATTTTACACCATGCGCAGCTATGATTGTTCTTTCCACTGTAACGCAAGTGCTTAACCAATCGTTAATCGTTGGTAAAATCGATAAGAAAAATTCCAATAAAATACAGGATAGTGACAAGAATGTTTTGTTCGTTGTACCAAACGAATTCAATCGTATTTGTAAAAGATAGGCAAATCTTATTCCAAAAATAACGATTCCCAACTCACTCACAATCGAAGTAATCAACAAATACCATCCACATCCTAATTTACGTGTCGTTCTTTGTGCGAATGTAAGAATACAAAGTCCATTAGTAAGGAAGCCGACAACAACAAGAATTACAACAATGACCACCATCCAATGAATAAGTGGTAATTGTTCCGAGAGTGATCTGCCAATAAGAATATGTTGAGCGAGCAGAGCGTCTAAAGAAATGGTGTATTTAGTCATTGTGAACTGACATCGATCTCCGAAGTAACAACGCGGACAAACACAAGCAAATTCGAAATTGATCGTTGTTTGCATTGGTTGATAACATCGACCATCATTCAAACAAGTTATCTCGTCAGTTGGACAAGAACTCTCTGAATGATCAAATTGAACACAATCAAGAAAAGCATTATTATCACAAAGACAAACGTGAAATTCATCGTAGAAACATCGAACATCAAGAATATCACAGGGACGATTATAGTATTTGATACGTTTGATATACGATAACGACATAATCGATGAATCTAATAATTCATCTATTTGATAACAACGATTGGATGGTAAAATACTGGTTCTAACATTTCCTGCGAATGTTCTCATCAGAGTAACAAGGTGATAAGATTTCCGAGTGTTTGTATCGAAATAAATTTCAACGAATACGAATGTTGGTAGAATATCTGTTTCGGTAAAACTAATTATATTCGAATCAAGTAAAACATTTTTGTAAATATAACGATTGAACGTTGAAGCAGCTGCTAATCGATTGCTTAGAGACGCTATATGAACAATAACAACAGGAATATGAGTTTTTGTACGATCTTCGCGCCACATATTGTTCATTGTAATATTGACATAAGCAGAGGACTCTTGACAATATTGACCGTGAAAATTCGGAGGACA
>CAJNOJ010001069.1:0-10237 GCA_905250025.1 Adineta ricciae
AATCACTATTGAAAAAAAATTTTCGAGTCATCTCTGGACGCTTGGACTCTAGAAACTCTCTTAGAGACCCTAGTATCCCAAGCTCAGCAACTCCATAACTAGAGAACTCTATATGTGGGGAAGCATCTCATCTGATAGAGCATGCGAAGATCTATCGAACCATATATACGCCGTCGGGCGGGAGAAAGGTTTCGTCGAGCACCGGTCATCAGAAAACGAAGAAAAGTTTTTGAAAAATAAATATTTCTTTTTGTCCAATTTATTCGCGATCGCTGTTCCACTGTAAAGCGAGTTAACTACATCACTGATGGAGCTCCTCAGCACTTCAAGAACAATAAATCAATGCTGAATTTAACTTATCACGAAAGTGACTTCGGAATTCCTGCTGTCTGGACCTTTTCCGCGAGAGCTTTATGAATTCGCTTCAACCGATACCAAGATTAATGTCTTTTATCATAGTCGGTAAGATATATGGCTATATTCTGAGTCTACGAATCTGAGCAAACGAATGACTCAAAGACTGTTAATGGTTAGATCCTTCTGTAAAACATTGATGAAAGATTTCATTCCTTTTTAATAGGTTGGATTCACGGAATCCGTAGTTTTCATCAATTCGATCCTCTGGCAGTGAATCGTATCCATTGACGTGAAAGATCCACTAGCTTAGAATCAAAAACACTCACGCTTTAACGCGTTGCTCTCCAGTTTTATTCTTCTTGTCGTGCTTCTAAAACATAGCTTCTCAAATTAGTAAAATATTGACACTGCTTTATTAAACTGATACTATATGCGTATGAATGGAAAATAGCATAGATCCAAAATAGTTGTTCAGCAATTCTTATGAATCACGATCGATTTAGGCAATCCTCGCCGTGCCACTAAGGCATCACTCAACGAAAAACATTTTTTCAGATATTTTTGGTTAAATTGGACAAAAAATATAATTATTTTTCAAAAACTTTTCTTCGTCTTCTGGTGACCCGTTCTCGACGAAACCTTACTCCCGCCCGACGGCGTATATATGGTTCGATAGATCTTCGCATGCTCTATCAGATGAGATGCTTCCCGACAGATAGAGTTCTCTAGTTATGGAGTTGCTGAGCTTGGGATACTAGGGTCTCCAAGAGAGTTTCTAGAGTCCAAGCGTCCAGAGATGACTCGAAAATTTTTTTTCAATAGTGATTCTGAAAACCCTGATGATGAGGAATCCAAATCTATCATCAGAATTTCTAAAGCACAAGGTAGTGCAAAACTATATGTGTTACAAAGAATAACGTACTTTTAAAAAACCGCTCAAAAGGGTACTTGGTATTTGGACTAGAACTCTTCACCAAAGCATCCTATAGCTTTGATCCACGAGCAAAGAAGTCTTGGAATTGATTGTTACACAAGTCCTGGAAGTTTCAAGCGATTTGGAGAGGGTCGGTGTAAACGTGTCACAAAGATTGATGATTTCTGTTTATGAATCTACACTGGATGTTCTTTACGATCTTGATACTTTGCTATTTTTTCGGGCACGTGTAATCACACCAGAAAGAAGAGCAGCAAGTGCATCACCTGATGAAATCCAAAGATCAGATTTTCGTTCGTCGGAGGAAACAATGGAAGGTGAGAAATCGAGTTTTAATCGTTCCATGGCGTTCTTGGTAAATTTCCATCTTGTTACATCTGATGGTGCCAATAAATATGCAGGTACTCCGGTTTGTGGAATAGAAAGGACTGTAAATGGAGGAGGAGGAAACGTTGGTAATGATGATTCTTTGATCAAATCAGGAAAGAAACGACCGGGATTGCGAGACCAACCATCTGGAGTTTTGGTGAAGTCGATGGGTTCGCCTCGACACAGTTCAGCTCAGAGTTCAAGAAAATCGAGAAAACCACGTAGATCAGCAACCTGATGATGTATCGATGAGGCGACAGCGATAGTCCCACAGGAAAACTATTTTCATTAAGGGACATATAATTTAAAACACGTCTTTTAAACGATTTCACATTACTCGAGTTACTTTCACTGCTAATGTGCTTGATAAGGGAGGTAATAACACGACAGTTCGAGGAGACAGATCTTCGGAATCACCAACAAACGGTGTGTCTCTCATTTCAACCAAAAACTGTATGTCAGAGATATTTTCAGCATCTAATGCAATATACACTTCATCATTTTCATCGGTTCGAACAGTTCCTGCTACTGGTGGATACAACTCGAGTGCATCCGCAAGAGAGGATTTCAATTTATCAATCACGTTAGTGATACTGTCGGTCGGAGGACGGTAAAATCGATGGTTGAGAATGTGTATTGGAGGACTGAGAAGATCCAAACCATGAAGTACTATTCTCGATGGTGGAGGTGGACGATTGTATTTCTTTGTTGGATAAATTGTATATGTTTCAATCGTCATTGTTTGTACTACTGTAAATCAAAACAAATGAGAATATACAACTTATTCTGTGAAAATATTTTTAGGAATATGATGAGTTATCTATTTGTATTTTAGAATCTTTTTCACTCTTTCTTCTCTAATGTCAGGACAAAATAAAGAATTTGTTATCTATATGTAAAATTCTAAGTATTTTCACTTTTGATTTCTCTTCTTCTACTATAATCCCTAAGTGCTTTTTAAGAGAATAAATCTACATCAATTTCTATATCGTTTCTTTAGAAATACTAGTGATGGACATGAATACAAGTATTATTTTTTATCTTTGAAGTCTATATCTACTATCACCATATTATCAAACACTAATTCACATAAAATTAGCATATTTTGAATTTTTATAAATAGAAATGACTATGCATATCAGAGGCAGAGAAGAAAACGAAAACAACGTATTGTTCATTTACATTTTTGAGGATTCGAATTATTTAGTAAATTTGCAATAACACGTGAACATAAAAAGGATTTATTAGGTAGAAATCGTAAGCAAAAAACTACTCAGGACGAGTGATCCAGCATTCAGATCCGTCGGATCCATTCGATCTGGGCAACGAATGAATCAAATTAAGCAGTATTTCAAAAAGTATCTAGTACTTACGGATACTTAACGCTGATACTAAATATCAAATCACTGCTAAGCATAGAACTGCAATAATAGAAGAAGTTTCTTCTACGATTATCTAACGAAGTTCAACATAAACAAATAGATATAGTGAGACGTTTTTTTAGACAAATTACTCTCATCTTTATAATATGAATACTCTTTCTCACTATACTAATTATTTAATATATAAATATCTGCTAAAACACACGAATGTTTAAATATATTTGTGACAATAACTGTAGAAAGACTCTAAGTAAAAAGAATGTGTTATGAAACAGAGACCGACGGTATGCGGTACCAACACCGTACCGTACCGTACCGTCTCGTCCCGGTACGGTACGGTATAGGAAAAAAAAGAAGTAAGGCGGTACGGTACGGTACGGTATGGATAAGCCACGGTACGGTACAGTATGCGGTATTAAATGGCTATACCGCACTCCCGCGCCATAGTCAGAAGAAGCCTTCTAACAATGATTTTCGAGGATATGTATCATAGTTTTTTCATTCGCGTTTAAATCTCGACAGGAATTCAATAAAACTAAATATTTCTCCCTCTTTTATTCTCATCTCTTATATTTCTTGTTCTGTTATCAAAAACGAACGAAAATTAATTCCATCCTAATACATCAGATTACGATGTCAGTGAACTATCATCATTGTCGTATATTTACAACCAATTGATATCAACAAATGCTGTAAGAGAAAGTTTATCATCACCAACCTTTTGCTTTNGTATGCTCAGAACCTGCGCGGTAACGGTACGGTACGGTATCAGATAATTATCAGGCGAGACGGTACGGTACGGTATGGAACTAAAGAAGACGGTACGCGGTACGAGACGGTATTAAAATTTTGCAATACCGTCGGTCTCTGTTATGAAATGCGAAAGTAAAATGCAATTTCGTTTTTTCTCTCTTTTTCATTCTGTCTCTTCTCTCCCTCTTGTATGGGTAGCATTATTATCGAATTGTGTGTGTCTCTTGATCTTTTCTTGGTTCATGTAAACAAAAAGACGGCACTGTCGATAAGGTTATATATCTTCGTGTTCTCGCTAAAGATTCTTTTCCATAACAAAGTGTTGAATATTTTAAATGCAATATTATTATCGAAAAAGACTTTCTGCTCGGCATAAAAAAGTTATATTCATTATGTTTCATCCATTTATCATATTCTTCAAACAAATATTAGCGGTTGTGTTCGTATTCCAATAATATATATTTTAGTTAAATAAGAAGAAATGAAAGATCTTAATAAAAACAAACGAAATGAACATTTTAGATAATATTTATATTAATCCTTTTCAAATGATTGAAAAAGCATATCTGATTGTGATGTGAGTGCAGATTGTTTAATATACTACAACCCTCACTCTCATCCACACCTTACACACCCAAAGTTAGAATCACTTCACGGCTGTTGATATTCCTCCCATGTTGAATTAACAAAGATATAAAGCCTTGCTCTATATTTCAATTGGTTCGCTTAATAAAACACACATAAGAACAACGTATAAAAAATATTGCGTAGTATAAAATCAACATTGCAAATTCATAACGATACAACGTGCCATGACAATAGTTTCGACGTTGATTATTTGGGTTATCGAACTGAACGTAACCTACGATAGTAAATGTAAAAAAAGTACCCAAAAAAATACATATGAATATAACCAATTGCTCCATCATAACAACTAAGTTCTTTATGTAGAATGCGGCTGTAGCAAGTTTCACAGACCATTTGTTAGATAAGATCCAGCTCAGAAGGGGAATTAAAACGATTGTAGAACAGGTCAACGCACCATGAACGATCATAATTGAAGGAATACTATTCTGAACAGGACACTGTGATTCATACATCTTGCCCATAACTAGCATGGGTACAGAATATAGAACATTTTCCAGAAGCCAAAAGAGATGAGCATGTAAATTATCATGAGGATTTCCGTAGGGGGCGAACCTACAATGAAATTAAGTTTTTCAGCGCAAATAAGAATTCGTTTTTTTTAAAGTTATTTACAAAAGAAAAGCATAATACGAAGTATCCACGTAAACTGAAAACAGTTTCATACTTCAATCGAATTACGATTTAAAGTTATAAACGTCGATCTCATTTCACGATATTTTTCACATAAAGTGTTATCCGATTCAATATTACTAATTCTAACTGTATAAGAGTTCTTCCAATGCGACAGTCATGTACAGTTAATTTCATTAATCAGATTCGATTCGAAGTTCTAAATACGTAGACTCATGGAGTAGCTGTGATCAGAATATGAGTGAGGATTAATTTCTCAGTCTATCTTCCGATCCATAACTACAGTCACTTCCTCACATATCCATTCCAACTTCACATCCATACTTATCCTCTAGATGTGATGTCAACCATTTTGGTCATACAGTCCAAATGAAGAATTCGCGTCATTTTTCATGATATACTTATACATATTTACCGAAAGTTACTTAACATTATTAAAATGTGCATTATTCAATGGAACTGGCTAATTCCAAAAAATCACGACTAAAACTATTATATTTAAGACGACAGATTATGTATACGAGCTGACATATCCTCTTTTCTATATCCTCATGAATATACGATATGTTTATAGTTCTCCTCTTATAAGTATAGATTAACAAATATATCGTTATAGATGTATGCTTTTACTATATAGTATATATATATATACTCACTACTATTCAATTAAACTTATATTTTTTACAAATTCATTTTTATAATTGTAAAAGTTCTCAGATGAACGTTTTACTATTATGAGTGCGATAGTTTTGATGTGAATTTAAGATTATTTATTTGTATACGTGCTGTTACTGTAAGTGAATACGCACCCGAACTTCTGTTCTCGTACATCACTCATACGTTTGTCTATTATACAGATGAATGTTTTATATATTGAGTTTTCGAACTCAAAAGATGTTTTCATCTATTATGTATGATAGTTGATGATCATATATGATGTATAGAATATCCACAAGTATGTATCGTTCTTGATGGGAATTTGATCTGATCTGACAAGATGTCTTTACAAACTCATGAATTTGTAATCATGTAAATCGAGAAGAAGAAAATCTTAGAAGAATTTTTCTCGTATTTTTTTAAGTATTATATTAGATCGTGCAATAAGGATACCGATACGATATCGAAAGATCTGATGATGATGAGATAATGCATATTTGACTTCATGTCGCATTAACTTAACTGAGTTATTGAGCTGTGTCATCGAGAGAAGAGAAAGAAGAAGCGACGATAAAAATAATACCATAGAATCATTATCGTCAGATTCATTACCTAAGTCAACATATGATCTTATTTGAGACTGACCTGTAAAATCGACTTATTTTGGCAATTGGTTTTGGTGCTGGTAATGTGGGTAAATCTCCAATATTGATAAAGTATGGGGCATCTTCGGCAGTACTCTCCATTATAATATATTCAATATGTATAGGCAAACGAAGTGTCACATATGAAAAATACATTTTGGTACTTTTATTTCCTTTCTACTCTTCATATAAAATCATCGTACAGATATGCCATCTGATGTGTTTATTTTTATTGAGAAATGACTAATATTTACGCTCTCCATGATTTTACACATCACTGGTTTTTTAAATAAAAATGCAATTAATAATAAATACACAAAAAAGGAAGAGACAAGTTGTGCACCTGTATAGATAGACGAGAATGTGACATAAATGAGAAAGGAATAAATCAGGAATATATTTTCTTCATCTTAATAGTTGAGAACAAAATCTGCAACTAGATATCGTTAATTTTCACCACCGTCAACATATCCTTCTCGTTCATGTAACAATTCATAATTTTTGATAGGTAAAGATTTTTTCAAATCAACTTTGATATTAACACACTTGTCAAGTCTTTTTCACGAGCTTTTGAGAGAGCAGCGTTTTCTAGAATATAACAGTTGAAGATATATTTATTGCAAGTTGAAACTCTATAATTTTTATCAAATATTTCAATTTTGTGTAAAAACCTCGTAGTCGAATCGATGTTTTGTGCATTCTTCGACTTGTTCCAGATGATTTCTCTAACACTGATAACATTATGATACTAATGATCAATAATCAATTTTAGATTATTTTTCTGATTATATTCTCATGTTGAGCATAATAAAACTATTTCGTCGAAAAAAGTCATTACAATTTCGAGAACAGACTAATCAACCGGTCATTGAACTGATCCATCGTAATTTTACTAATAACTCAGGTAATACATTTACTGCAACTGTGCTGAATAATCTTCCTGAAATCATTCCAAACAAGACAAAACATCGCGTGACTCTTGTTTGGTTCGATCCTAACTGTTCTAACGATGATACAATTGTCGACGTACGTGTGTCGAAGCAAACTCTTGCTGCAGCGATTACTGATGCTTCATTTATTTGTTTCTCAAACAAAGACGAATGCGTATCTTTTTTACGAGAACATCAAGATACTGCTGAGATTATTTTTCTAATTGTATCTGGACAGAGTTCAATTGATTTACTCGATGATGTTGACTTATCGTTAACAAAACCTGTCGATTCAATATTTATATTTTGTTTAAGAAAGGAAATATACGAACCATTACTTCTCTATAGAAAACAAATTGTTGGTATTTATCAAGAACATAACGAATTAATTGAAGCTATTCAACATCAAATACGTGCATTGTCACAACGAGATTTAATTGTTACATTTCAGAAAGAAAATGGAAAGAATGGTTATCTCGTTCCCTTAGAAGTACAAGCAAAATTGATTTGGATGCGTCTATTAAAGGAGACTCTTCTTCTTATACCACAAACCGATGCGAGAATAAAGATGATGCACAATCGATTTTTCATAATGTATCGAAATGATCCTGCTTCACTGCAACAAATCAATAACTTTATAGACAATTACCAACCAGAAGATGCAATTCCATGGTATACAAAAGATTGTTTCTTATTTCGTCATATCAATTCTGCGATGCGAACAGAAAATATCAACGAAATTTTTGTATGTCTACCCTATATAGCTGACTTATGCGAAGCAATTCAAATTATGAAAAATTCTGTTTTCGATGCAACAATCTTTTATCGTGGATGTGTCCTGTATAATGAGGAAATTACTGGCTATCGAGACAATGTTGGTTCTCTTATGGGAATTAACACGTTCTTTTCAGCATCTCGAGACCGAGAGATATCGAAGATTTTTGCTGGTTGCGGTAGTTTGGAGCAAAATACAGCATTGATCTCTGTCATTTTTGAAATTCATGTTGATCAAAATTCATCGACCGTTTTCACGGATATCAGCACACTTAGTAATCATCCAGAGGAGAACGAAGTGCTATTTGATTGGAATTCAATCTTTCGAATCCGAAGTGTAATTTATAATGATAACGATAAGTGTTGGATTGTCGATCTGATTACCGACTATGAAGTACAACTGGAAATAGAGGAAATGTATCAACAACTTAATGATACGAATACGTCAAATCAACCATCGCTTTCAATCATTCAGCATTTGATTTCTATGGGTGAATATAAACAAGCGTATGATTATTCGACGCTTTTACTAGAAGAGAACCTTTGGGATCCACTTTTTCTTAGCTACCATGCACAGGTGTGTTATTACGAATGTGATTACAATACAGCAGTTAAATACTTGAAAACAGCAGAATCAATGATCGATGATAGTGGTTCTTTTGAAAATCGAATCTGTTCAACAACAATCTTGAGCATAATGAGCGATATTCTTAAGAGTTTAGGTGAAAACACACTGGCCGAGCAATATAAGAACAGTATCCTCAGTGATATAAAATCCACATTTTATTCTATGAGATTGACGACGCCAATCCAAAAATTTATCCCGATGTTCATGGAGGAAAGCAATCCATTGTTAAATTCAAAATCACGCGTAGAACTTGTTTCAAAACTTCAAGACATTTCTAGATATAGATCGCTTCCCGTTATTCTAACCGAGTATGCTTACAATCTACTATTGGATGGCAAATATGATGAATCTTTGATTGAATTACAAAAAGCTGAGCTTGAAGCTGTTAAGCTAATAACAGCTGACAGTCCCTTTCGATTTCATTTACACATGTTGTTTTCGTCGACTTACATACATCTTAATAATTTGAATAAAGCTAAAGAACACCTCGATATTTCATATAAAATCCTTGCAAATAATAATTCTCGTTCATCTCCGAGTTTACTGACTAGTTATCATATATTATTTGCATTAGTCTGTCTTCTTAATGATCAAGATCAACAAGTGTTGGATTTACAATTATCACGTGCACGAACTGCTTTTCTAAAAACAAATGGTTTTATTAATATGTACATGATACCACTTGCTCTCTGGAATATCTGTCATCTACATAAACAACTTGTTAAAAGATCGAGAAATCAAATAAATCGTGTTCAATTAGAAAAATTAATGGAAGAATCTTTTAAATTATGTGAATTTGACAAAATCTTATATGGTAAAAGCAATGATAATGTGCATCGACATCTATTCGATTATGCACAGCAAATCAAATCAACTCGATTCCAATCAATAGAATGATCAATACTAAATCAATTTCAATGCAATTAACCAAAACTCTATAATGATTTTCAAATTATAAAATAATAACTAAAGTCAACTAAAAGAATTATTTCAATTCTAAATTTTAACGAGAGATGTAAATTGAAATTCATAATAAGGGTAGCATGAATTTCGTAGTAATGACTTTCGCCCGTAGACTGTTTCTTATCGTTATAAGAATATTTGTTTTATCTGATTGCAGCCCTCACCTACACCCTCACAGAAAACCGCTTTAGTTCTGGCAGACTTTAGCAAAGTGTCTTTAAAATTTCTCCCAGAAACTTTCTGTGGAAATGGCAGAAAGTCGAACGCATTTTCGAATCTTCGGGGAGGAGTGGGCTGCCTCCCCCTCCCCCTAATTGGGAACCCTGATTCAAAGTATCAAAAGACAAAGTATCACAAAAAATCGTTGTTTGATTATTTCTACTCAATGATCCTTTCTTTTTATTGGTCTATTTCATTTTCTTATCAAAGCTTCTATGCATATCAATATCAAACAGTAAGTCGCTTTTGTCTTATTTCACATTGATATGGGTTGATCGAATAAAAACCATCTTACAATTGAAATAGGAATCAGACTATTGAAAACGTGTTATGCAGATATATGAACAGAG
>CAJNOJ010001070.1:0-10199 GCA_905250025.1 Adineta ricciae
ATTTGTATCCACCGCCTAATCGTCTTATTGTTTGTTCCATGTTCGGTAACGGATGGTTGTCTTTGATTGTCATGTTGTTCAATTTCTTGTAATCAACCACCATTCGCCATGATCCATCGTGCTTAGCGACCAGTAATGCTGGTGCTGCAAATGGAGAATACGACTTGCGAATGAGACCATGTTGTAGAAGATCTTGAACGATGTTGTACATTTCTTCTTCCTTTTGCGGCGTTGAATAGTACGGTCTCGACGTCGGTGGGGGATAATCAAGTGTCTTGATTTCATGTGGTTTGACATTAACAGCAATCGTAGGTTTGCTTGTGTCGAAGAGTTTCTCATGGTGGTGAAGGATATTCTTAATTTCGTCTGCTTGTTTCGGATCTGCGACGTGTCGAGTCAACTTTGTAATATATCCGTTGACTAATTCATGATCGATTGGTGAACATTTGTTGAAAGATAATGTTGGAACTGTGGTCGTTCCTACTACGATGCCCTCAGGTATCGTGTACGAATATTTTGTCGGATTGTAAAGTGAGATGTGTGACTTTTGGTGATTCACCACGACCATGTTGTTTAACAATATCATTGGTGATTGTCGCGCCAATCGAAAGGATGGCCGAAATGAAACTTTGGCTGACGATATTTTCACGTTGACTGGTATTGAGACTGTTCGTTTCGGTGGAACATAGATCTGACTAATTGTTCGTGCTGGATAACGAATCTTGCGTTGATTAACATCAAATGTCGTTGTAATGCATCTATCATCATCACGCATTGTCACTGTTCGTTCATCTGCATTGATAATGAGTTTATATTTACTAATGAAATCCATTCCTAATATGCATTCGGCACATAATTCCTTCACAACGTATCCTTTGATAATTGTTGACATGTCACCAATATCAATGCATAATTCTAACGTGCCTAAAATAGAAAGTGATGTGTGTCCGTCAGCTAAAGATGCACTTCTCTGTTGTTTGTCAATAAATTGTTGAGTGTGTGGTCTAGGTAGTGCTTGTAATGAAATAAATGTTCGGTTTGCGCCAGTATCAATCATTGCTTTCATTTGTTTATTATTTACAAGGACGTCAAGATAAAGCAATGATGTGTTTAACGTCGATGGATTGCTATATAAATTCGTGGAAGCAACACCATCGACCGGTGCTTCCATTATTGAAAATGTGGACGGGTACAGTCTCGGGCATAATGGCCAAGAGTACCGCAGTTAAAACATGCATTTGATCGTTGCGTTGGTCTTGTATACTTCGAAGATTTGTTTTGCCGGTTACCATTGTATGTACTTGATGTGTTTCGACTATACATCGGCCGATTATTTGGTGCCGTTGGATATCGAGGATTGCTTCGATGGAAATTATTATTCGATGTTGGTGTGAAGTTCGTTTGATTTGGTTGACTTTGATAACTAGTTGCGTTCAAATAAGTATCATTTGCAACGGTTTCCTGATCGGTTTGTTTAAGTGCGAAAATATCTTCAACTTTTCGTGCTGATGATAAGAATGCTTCAGTTGATTTCGGATCTTGTAATGCAACATGTGTCTTCAATGATTCCTTGATTCCAGCCATCAAATATTGTAATTTCAAGGAATCAGGCATTGCAACATCGACTTTTTTACATAGTTCGATAACTTTTTCATAATATTGAGTAATAGACTGGTTGATGGTTTGTTTGTACCATTTCAATTGTTCAAACGCCAACTCTTGTGCTCGTGTTGAGCCAAAAGCACGTACGACTGCATCTGTGAACGAAGACCAAGTCTTTATCGTAGTGGATGTTTGCATCCACCATCGATAGGCATCATCTTGTAGATGTATTGATATGTATCGTAACTTGTCCTCATCGTTCCAGTGTGCCATTGCGAATCGTTGTTCCAATTTCTCCAACCAATCGTGTACATCATCTTGTGAACCACGAAAAAGTGTTGGCCGTTTGATTATTTCATCAGCTATGGTTCTTTGCAAATGCGATGCAGGTGAATGGTCAGGTACAACAGTCGCTGGTGCAACAGTACCCTTGATGGAACCTATCGTTGACGCTGTTGTCAATGCAAATTGTGCAAGAAATAATTTGCTGAATACTTCGAAGTTCGGAATAGTTTCGACGTTTTCCACGAGCCATAAATAAGCTTCGTCGACTAACAATAAAGGCATAGCTTCGAGTTGGTCGTCACGTCGTATGTGGTATAATTTGAATCGATTCATGGTTTGTAGTAGCCAACTTTTTGCATCACCAATACCTGAATAGGTGTTAAATTTTTCATGGATAATATCCTCCAATGTACATTTGTCTTCGTTGTGCACCGATACGTTTTCACTTGGTGGTGAGGGACGTGTACGAATCGGTCGGCCGCTTTGTAAATGTTGCTTCAATCGATCACAGAAAGATAACCAATCGTCCTTGATTTCGGCTTTGTTTTGTTCATACCATTCTTTTCCTTCGTCGTTTAAAAACATTTGTGTACACCGAATACGCTCTGACGATGAATAACGTTGTTCGTCATAAAATTTGTTCAGTGCTGTAAACAGTTCGTCCGCTCCCATTCGGTCTCCTTCCATTAACATTCGGACGTGACGATGTATTGATTCGTCAGACGTGTGTGGTCTTTGCACCTGTCTAGTAACAACTGGCGTTTCCGTCGTTTTCGGATCGCTGATTAGGTTTGAGGGTGTTTCGTTATTAATCATGATTGCAATTTAAATCGGTTTGTTGAATGCCGAATACAGAATCAACCTCCCGTAAAGAAAGGATTCCTTCTTTGTTGTGCGCTCGCCGAGGGGTTAGAAGAAGAAAGAGAATTTTCTTCTTCAATAGACCGCTGTCACCACTGTTATGTTCGATGTTCGAGAGCGAAAAGACGTGTGTTCGATAAATAGTTAGAACATAACTGACTTTACTTTTATTTCACCAGGTTATATAGAAACAACACACAAAGGAAAGAGAGAGAGACGATTACGTCCACGAAAGATCTGTGGACGTGTCATCAGATGGCGGGATGTAACACAGAGTTAGCTATCATTGAATAGGCTACTGATCAACTTATCACATAAACACTTCGTCAGGTATCTATTGACTCTCGTACTCTATAACAAAATACATATGAAATTTAAAAACTCGATTATGTCTCGATAATTGCGCAGCGAAAGAATGTATTGTAAGCTATGTGGATAAGCTACTGATCCGTGACAAGCAGAAAGGGTCGAAATGTTGCGTTCATATTTCTTCTTATATCGAGAAAGAAGCACACACGTGGTTCGTAATCTTTTTCTATCGATAGTATGTAGCACTATTTATTAACGAGCGTTCGTTCGTTCGTTCGTTCGTTTGTTCGGGAGAGCGATGTTCCTGTATTTGTGATCACGCGCGATCTCTCTATCCAACTGAATTCGAAAAGTCGAACATGTACATAAATATATCATCACAAGGAATGAGAAAGAAAATAGGAAAAGAATGGAAGAAACAAACAAACGAAAAACATAGAACAGATGTGTCTGTATGATAGCAAACTCTATGCCAAGTGTAATAAGACATTATTTGTCATGTTTTTTTTCTCGAATAAGTGTGTTCATAGTCATTTGAGAAAGTAAAATATCAGACAATTGATTGATATAACACACATTGAATAACAATGTCAAAACGGCAGACGATTTCTCTTGTCATGTTGCTGACAGCTGAGATCGTTTATCAGATTCTTGATCATGTGAATGATTATACATTCGTTTGTTTAATGATGAACGATTGTCAGCGACTGAACACAATCATGAATAGCTATCGTCGCTATCAGGTAGATTGTCAAGATCTTACATGAAAGGTTCTGTTACACGAACACTTACTACACTCAATATTGATGCAAATCACATTGAGGGCAGCGGAACAACCTATCTAACTAGTGTATTACGACTGAACAAAGTAATAGAAGCAATCTTGTTTCGTCTCACTCATTTGTGGCATACAAACATTGACAACATTTGATTTCAGCTTGAATCAAATCGCAATTTAGGGAGCTGACGCTCTTACAAGAACTCAAGCGAAAGAAGAATAGAATTAAGGATAAATCGTCTTATGACTTTTTCCTCTTTTTTGAATAGAATCTCACTACGCCCCATCTCAGTTGGAACTAAATTCGAACTCTGAGCGCACATTATTTAGCTAATGCATTGTGTGTGAATAAAGTAAAGGAAACATCTGTATTCTTATCTCATGCAGTTAATCGTCACTCTTGATTTGGAACGAAACAATATTGAACTTGATGGAATTCAACCACTTGCAAATATCTTGAGAACGAACAAAGTAAGTGAGGAAAATTTTACATATTTTCTTTTGTTTACGTAGACATCGAATAAAGTTATTATCGGCAAGAATTTTGTTAAAAAAGAAGAAGAACAACGCCTTCTGCAATCTACGAAGTACAACATATTGTACTTTGATGACTAACGCATGTGCATGTGATTCACGAAAACCAAGTGTCTTGAGAGTAAGCGAATTCTTCGTTAACTTAATTAAATAAAATAATTCAACCAAAAATAGGCAAGTTTTTCATTTTGATACGTCTTGAATAGAATATCTTTTAACAGACAAGAGTTGCACAATACAGTATAGAAATTCGAATCACTTTCATATGTCAATCACGATCTCCGATTGTCAATCGAACAGCATGAAAATTTTGTCGTTGCTTAGGATGTGAACAGAAACCGTATATCTGACGAATTCGCTCAATATTCTGATATGTGCTACGTGCGTGTAGATTTTCCACTTATAAATGCGTAATTGTTGGCGATAACAAAGGGTACATTATTATCGCTACTTTTTTTCCTTTCTTGTTCAAATCTATATGTTCTATGCGTGGTTCGATGCCATGATATACATACCTTTTTCTCTCTACTCTGCCTATTTGACCTATCTGAACTTGTAAGATTAGAGGGACAGTCGTTTTTGAACTGTGATCGACACCAATCGTTTCCCAATAAACGTCATCACGAAGATTTCGAATCATCTTTGTTAACATAGAAGTAGGACAACCACATACACTAATCGAACCGACACAGATCCCAGCTATCTGTCCAGTCAATTAACATCTAGTGGACAGGAATCTTTGGTCTGTAAGAAAAAGTTAACAGTAATTGAAGTCTGTTTTTTCCATAGTGCGATCAAAAAGTTCTCGGAATGTTCTGTAGTTTTGAATGAACGACGTTCGAAAGAAGATCATCGCATTAACCCTTAAAAGCCGAAGAGGGTTTTTGTGAAATGGAGAAAGAATTAATCACATAAATAGAGAGTTTAGACCCCCAATATGCACAAACCGTGGTTGGAACTGCTGGGTGGGACTAAAAAATTTTTCCACCCAGATGACCTGGGTGAAGTATGATCGTTATAAATTTTTGCTTCGGTGATCCTGTTATATGGTTCAGGATCACTGTAAGTTCACGCTGATGAAATTTTAAGATATCTCTAATTATCTATAGAGCGAAAATTTGCGAATAATCCTGAGGATTATGCCCAAAAGTTCCCATAAAATAGCACTTTTTTATACCTTCAAAATACCTTAGTAGAAGAGTTTAAAACGCACAAAGTTGTTTTATATTATAGTTTATAATTATTTCTAATGATATCACTCGAAATCCACGTTGTATATATCATCAGACAGAAATATCCAAGTAACTAATTATGGTTGAAAAGTCACACACTCTAAAAGCGACACTTTGGTGTCTGACCACTATTTTTACGCGATTTTTTTCTTATGATACTATCACTCTGGCTGTTCTCATTCGACAAAATAGTAGCTCTTGTGGATACGACTTAATTCCTTCGTTCTATAGCCATTAATGCAATGTCCCTTGGAAGGGACGTTTCGGTTTTTAAGGGTTAAATGTTACCGTATGATTAATTACACAAAATTTCGTTCGACTCTCATTTATCGATATGACACGAACCTTCCTGGTTCTGACTTGTTCCGACGATTTTAAATCGGGAAAACTACCAAGTTATCGTTTTGAATAGCCAAATAACCAAAATTCTGTCGGTATCAATCAGATAAGAAGTACAAAGTGAATACTACATCAATATTACTTCCTGTTTTTTTAATATATGTTTTAATGTCAATTGTTTGATGCACGCATGCATGTCGTGTAAATCAGCTTATAACGTCTACAATTTTAATTCATTATCAATAACGCATAAATGTAAAATGTCTTCAATTAATGTACAAAAGACCTCAATATCTTTATCGTTAATACTAGTCTAGATCGCTGCATCCGTTTGGCTACTATGTCGTATACGACACGTACGAATATATTACATTATACTTCGCCTCAAATAATGCAATTGAAATATCGCTCTGAGGACTTTTAAATCATTCTGTGTAATTTAAGCTTGCCTTTCATTGAATTACTGTCTTCGATGTGCTTTGATGACGTCTGATACATCCATTTAGAAACGGCAAGATTAACTACGATGAATTTTCTTGTTAGCATCCGCCGGAATCGAGGTTTCTATTTTGATCTCGGTCCGAATCTCAAAGAACGTCTGTTCAGTGAAAGAAGGCCGAACCAGAGACGAATAGTAGACTATGCAACTCAATCATTTGAAAATGATGTCTGATTATGAGCGATATCTCTCATAGACACACATCCCAAGACTCTATTTAGTTAATGTGTAATGCAAATGAAAGAAAAATCATCGATATTAACATGTGCTTTATGCTTGTTCTGTTACTATTATACTAATGCAAAACATCATACACGACTATGTCATGCGTATAGGACACTGTCAATAACATAATAGTTGCTTTCGTAACATATGTATCATTTTAAAAAATCTTTTTCGATATTTCGTATGCGACAATAATTATCGATTTTTCTATGTAATTATAGGAAAAGAATAGGGGTTTTGATTTCATAAATTAACCTCACATTCTCATTATAATTCTTTTGAATATAAATGATGATGTCATGCAAAATGAGCATCACACAAAAACACGACGCGCCCAGATATAGATATCACTTTCCGGATTCTTGTTTTTGTTACTGACATATTTTGACCATTGACGACATTTGTCTTTGTTGTGATTACATGGATTTTCAACTCGTATCTAACGATCAAATATCAACTGACCAACAACAACAAATTGATGGTGAACTAAACGATATAGATAAACCAAATATCCATCTAAAGAAACAGTTTGTATTTCAGTTCGTACTATCACATGTAATTATCGTTTATTCTAGTCAAGAGAGTCATCGTGTGGTTATCTACTTTATTTTTTACTGTATTCGTGATATTCATGGGAATCTCAATGATCGTTGACATCGTCATTGTTTATTTCACTGTTCCAAGATCAAGTAAACGATTTCTATCGAGTCAAATCCTATGACTACACAAAACCTTTCGTTTTAGATCGCATATGTCAAATGCAATTTCGACAAAGAATCAAAAGTTGCATTGCCCCTAGTTCATATCCAAGATCCGCTGCCATCGGATCTGAATAATGACTATCAAATGGATCTTGTTGTTGCCAATTCTCGCACAAACACAGACGGTGTCTTTCTCCGCATTCACAACCAAACTTTTACTACTCAACAAACATATTCAACTGGATAAACATCATCTCAACTCTATTCAGTGTAACGGAATATAGAAATGAAAATGAAAATGAATATTATTTCATTTCAATTGCGATCACAATGACAAACTGAAGGAATAGCAGTATCGCTATTCTCTCGTATGTAGATGGTGTTCTCTACATTTTCGATACTCCAATTATGTTTAATACAGTACAGAACACCGTCTTTTATACAGAACAGAAAGAGAAGAAAACAAACATTGATAGTACAAGGCAATATTCATAATGCGAACATTAGCAAGAAAAGAACATTACACAAGGACACTAACTCATGACTGACATTTCTAAATGATAACTCATAAGATATAATATTTAGATGGGCGTGTCTGTTGGCACATGCACCCACTGAAATTAGACGCGCTCCTGAGCGTCTGTCTGATACAACACGATAGTAGAGAATAAGAGACCAGGCGAGAAAGGAAGAAGAATAGTACAGTTTACGCGATGTAACATAACCATACACAGGAAAAATCAACGTTATTATATCCACCCATTATAGAGTCGAATGTAGCACAAAAAAAATACAAAGAAAATCTCGTTTCCTATGGCACACAGGCACATAGGAAAAAATTAAAATAAAAGCAAAAAAACGGATACACATGATCCATAAAATTATCTTCAAATATTAATGAACAAGTAACGCTCATCCTTTGGATTCGCTGACCCTTTTCTGAAAGACTTTTCCGAATGCTGAACACATTCACAGACTTTGAAAGAGAAAAAAACGCACTGCGACTGCTACTAGTGCTCAACTGAATCATGGCACTATGTCGCACACTAGAATAAATAGGATACAAAAGTCTTTTTAGGAATCAGATCGATTAGCCATTTGTCAGTGGATAATCCTCCAGCACTCACTATGTTGACTGAAAAATTCATCGCTCAACAGCTAGTCAGACGGCCACTCACGACCAACCGTTGACCTTTGTCATCTGTTTTTCTATTTTCACATCACGCGCATGGAAATTTTCATAAATGCTTTACTAAGTCACTCATAGACGGATGATGTACAGTAGACTACTTGAAAAGTTTGAACATTCGCCTGTGTCTTCCAGCGATAATCCGATTCTTTTGTCTCCTGTCAACGAAATGATGCCTTGTCGAATATTTTCATTGAGGAATATCCATTCGTCAAATCCTTTTCAAAATTATCTCAAGCCTGGCAAGGTTATTCTAAGCGTACACTTTAGGATTAATCTAGCATTTAAACGCCTAGTCGTTCTTCGACCTTCCTCCGGTCGGTCACTCACGGCTAGCCGTTGCCATGCTGTCTCTGTTATTCCTTTCGCCTTCGATCGACTTTCAGACTGAATGATTGGGTTCTCTTTTATTGTCGCTTCTACAGTCACGATCTTCTATTCATTCGACTACCAAAAGAAACTAGATAAGAAAGTCCTATTGTATGATTTGCTTCGAAACGAACATCTTTCATAGCGCTGCATGAGTTCAGAATACTGTTTCTACAGTCCACGCGTCTGTAGTTACTAAGATGGAATTCCACCGACGGGTATATCACTTTACGAACTACTTCTACTAAATTCCCATGAAAGGACATGATGTATGTAGCCTACAAAGCAAGGATGATACTAAGCTCATATAACTTTTTCGAATGTTTTTGAATTAGAAACATCATTATGTACAATGCATTAGATCTTTTCGTGTAAGTTCTTGAGCTACTATCTTTGTACACATGACGTCTGTGAATAGCGTTCAGTTCACCATCTTCTACAAAAGATTTTAGAACAGATAAAGAAAAATATCTCCTTTGTAAAGAGGCAGGAACAAGCCCAGGCTCAGCGAATAAGACGAAATTCACCCTCAAATTCGAATTTCCCGACGTCAGAAATCCTTCGGTCTACTCTGAAAATGGACGTTAATAAGTCGTGGCTAGTTAATGAAAAACTAATAATTAATTAATCAACACTAACCACGGATTCGTGATCCTCGACCCCGGTTACCCTTCGGTCAACCCTTACCCTCTATATTAATAATCTATGTCTAGTTGACAGATAGTTAATTAATAGTTAATAATTAGTTAAAACTAACCTCAGATTCAAGTTCCCCGACCTCGATTACCCCCGCGGTAATCATTTTCTAACAATTATCGATCAATTTCATTGATTTTAGAAATGCTGATTTCTGATTAGATAGGACAGACTGACAGACAGACAGAAAAACTTTAAGCTGTTTATCACAGCATTTAAACGCTGTATAACCCTTTCTTTCAGAAAAGGGAACAAGAAATCTTCCTCGTTGAATAAGTTGTCTGTTTCTTTTATTTTTATGACCGACATTGATCGTTTGATCGTATATTCGTTTTCCTATGTATTTGTATATGTCGTAGGCCAATGTAAGATTCAGGCCAATCAAGGATTGGCCTAGGCTATTCTCAAATCCTGGTTTGGCCTAGTCGAAATTAGGATTAACTCAAAATCTTGGATTAAAGTTCCTTTTTGAACCATATGATATTTTCCGATTTTCTTTTCACTATTCAAATGCTGTAGCTAAGTAGATATATTTTCGATGTATACTATCGATTCCGACACAAAATTGTTTAGTTAAAAA
>CAJNOJ010001072.1:0-10187 GCA_905250025.1 Adineta ricciae
CTGGCCACATATGTATAAATAACGAATCATATAGAATATTTCAATTCAAATTGTGAGTCTTACATTTATGAACGATAAACGATATATTCCGTTCATAGTGAATGTTTTCTAATGACTGAATGAAAGTTTTTTTATGCTGTCACCAAATCTTTGAAAAAAAATTTCGAATTATTATATGAGAAAAATTCTTATCCCATACATGCCAACAGCATAATATCGATCATCAATTCCTTCAACTTTAGTTTCATGAAATAGTTTTTGTTCGTTCAAATTCGAAATTTCGATCTTAATCATTTTTTTTTCATTCCTTCATAAATTTCTTAAATTGATCGAATTTTTAAATTCTGAATCCTATTCATTTTATGTTTGATTTCATTATATAAGACAGTTGTATACGAGAGAGAAACAAAGTACAACATGGAATTTCTACTGTGGTTTGGGAATAACTGATAATTCTTCGCTGTGTTGTCACCATTTTCGAACTTTTGTCATTTTATCAATACAATGTTTCATATGAACATCATTCTGACGAAGAACTTGACAATGTTTTTTTGAATATTCTCAATAATTGATTCTAATTCAATTAAATAAGGTTTCTTTGTGATATTGATACGCATTCCAAGTTTATGTGTATAATCTTTCTCTACAGTTAAATTATTAACATCAGAATCAATTCGATCATACGCTAATACAATATGAGATTCAATTAGATCAATTGTAAATGCATTGATGAGTTCGTTTTCATCAACTAACAGTACATATTTGCAATTTTGTCGTTCAACTAAGTACGTGTTAGATCACATTCGTACGATTTATCTTGGAATTTCTGTTTATCGAAATAATAAACATGGCTAGCAAATGACAATCGAAATTATATGGAACAACTTCTTTGTTTATTGTTGAAATCGTTTCTTTGTATTCAATCCAAGTGTTAGTATTTGTGCCAGCAGTTGTTGATCGATTCATATAATGATCAACAATCCAATCTCGAATAAAATCACCTTCTAATCGACAACTTCCATTCATGTTTCACGTGTAACACAAATACATTTTAATCCATTATACAAGTCACAGTTGGCATTTGTTTATTATCAGTAACACGAGTGTTTCTTTTTTCAATGTCTCGACATTGATAACCCATTTGTAGTCGAAGAACACATGCAGAAAGTCTTATAATTAAACAAAATCCATTCGATTCAAATGTTAAACTATTCTTCTCGTACCAGCATTAACATAACAGTACAATACTATAATCCATCGATAAATGATTAAAATTCATCTTTAACTTCCTTATTGATTGAATCTCTACTTTGAATAAAATAGTTTCAGATGTTTTCTTTGTTTTGATTGTATTAATGGTAATAGACTATATCATTCGAATGATTATATCGAACAAAATGATATGTACGTTCTTGAAGATCTTTCATTGAAATAATAATATTATCATTCTAACCAATTAATAGAGCTTGAGCAATTAATTTCCAATTATTGGATTTCAGTTGAGATTGTAATAGAAAATATATTGAGGAGTTTTAAAAATTTTCTAAAGTCGAATGACATTTTATAACTTGTGTTCAATAATATGTTAAATGTGATTGAAATCTATTACTCTACAAATATCGTCGATTGTTTTACTAAACGTATTCTTTACATTATTCCCTCGACTGAAAGGAGGGTCATACAAAAAAAATAGTTTGTCTGTCTGTTTGTCTGTGGCAGGGTCAAAGATCAAAGGTAAAAAAAACATTATTTTCGAAAATGTTCAAAATTTAACAAAATATTGTTTGGAATTCGTTAAAAGGTTAACCGAGCCTAGTTTTTATATGCCAGGGAAAGAGTCTTAGGTCTTAAACAGACGTTGGCCGCAGCAATAAATGGACTTATATGATAAGATATTATGGATATGCATATGTACACATCAGATATTCTCTGGTCTGGAGAGAGGGTTATATGACGACAAATACTGTATATGAGGGTGTGCTTATGTCAGAATCAAAAGTCAACATTGATAGTGACTTCACGAATAGANTATATGCCAGGGAAAGAGTCTTAGGTCTTAAACAGAGGTTGGCCGCAGCAATAAATGGACTTATATGATAAGATATTATGGATATGCATATGTACACATCAGATATTCTCTGGTCTGGAGAGAGGGTTATATGACGACAAATACTGTATATGAGGGTGTGCTTATGTCAGAATCAAAAGTCAACATTGATAGTGACTTCACGAATAGAATTCGAAGATCGATGAAGCGAATCGATAACTGTGAGGGATTATGAAATTGACCAATCAGGTATCGCGATCTTTAAAGCTGACCAATTGGATATATAGGATGAATGAATCAGGAAGCCAGTCATTCAATACGTTATATTATTTAGCTGTGTGAGTCTCCTTCCATAACCTCCAGTAAATGAACGCCAGTTGCTATCTGAAAAGTCTTTACGAAATGAGTGGAATGAATAGAAAACCAGTGAAGAGCTAAGTCACTCTGCCTCGGCGAGCATTATCTAATTCTCTAAATGTTTGCAGTTATGGGTAAAGGTAGTCTTTCCTGTCATTAAACTTGTTTTCGTGTCGTGGAATTCGTATCGTTAACTGAAAACTAACGTTATTGTGTATGTGAATATCATCTTCAATTTTTCGAAATAAAAAACGTTTCGAGAAACCATTTCACTATAATGACGTTCATTTTAAAAAAATCAGTCGAGGGTAAAGCGAGTCTGCCTCGGTGAGCGTTATTTATATATAACGACTTTATTCAAATGTTGTACGATAAGGGTAAGCCAATGCTGATAAAACTAGAGAGATATGATTAATTTATGTGATGTTTTTACTAGCATTTTAATAAGCAAATATCTTAAGGGTGAAGTAGGGATTTGAGTGGTGGATGAAAGGGTGAAGGTGAGTTTAGCTATCGTACTCTGAAAGAAAAAAGGAGTGGTTCAGAACTTTTTCTGATTCTGCAGCGCTTTCAGAACCTTTTTTGGTTCTGTTTTGTTAGCGTCATAGTTGTTACTTCATGACGCTATCGTCTATTTGTTTTCTTTCGTTTCCATACATGTATCTATTCTTTTTCTTTCCTTTTGTTAGACTTCGTTTCGTTGATCATCATGTTAGTTCTCATGATCACCTTTGTTATTGCGTAGTTTCTTTTCTATTACGCAGTTCTATTTTCTTTTCGCCTATTTTTCTCAGGTCATTTCTTTTGATCTGTATTTATGTTATTGTTTTCTGTCTTTTGTCCCAGTCTAGTGATATCTTCGTTTTTTTTCAGTATTTTATTTGATTTCATCCAATAAAACACCTATTACCATCTTTTCTACTTACATTCATCATCATTTATTATTATAGTGCACTTCAGGTAGGACTTTTTGACGTGAGTTTCATTGTTTACCTACGTCTAGTCACTAGATTATCTATTCCATCCACTGTATATTCAGTGATTGGAGTTTCTATTTTCATTCCCTATACTAGAGACTCACAAATCATTCGTTTATTGCGTTACCCATGTAAAAAATAGAAGATTTCTCGAACTATTTTGTAGTTTTTAAAGTATGTCTAAATATTTTCTTTAGTTAAATCTTACATCAAAATAGTATACGAACTAAGTTTTTGTCGTAAAAAGATTTGTAATGGATTTTGCGATCGAACTAACAACGAATACCTTTAGTATATGTCTCAATATAATGTATTTCAAGAAAATATAGTTACCATAGAAGAGCAGAAGAGAATATTAATTTTAAGATATAAAATTATGTTGATTATTAACAAAAATAAGAATTTCATAGGATGGTGATGCTATTTTTAACACTTCATACCTTCACTATCAAAGTCAATAAATATTTTATCATACGTAGAATTTGATTTTAATCTCGCTTGAATTTGCGCATAAAAAAATAATAATACAAAATAAAATATATTGCTATGTAAACGAAATGAAACGGAACGAAACGAAACATGACTCATACACATTAATTAATAGCATAAATAGGTGATATAGTATACACGCATTGGTTATACAAGTACAATTTATTTCTGGATACGGTAAAAAATAGATCAGTAATCGTACAGAATTATTTATATTTAGTTGAAACAATTCTTAAGTGAAATATGGAACCAGATGAAATTCGAACAAATTTCAATTCTAATTTTACCTATGATAATTATCAAGATTTACTAGATAGCCTGAATAATGATCTTCCATCACCTATTCGTTTTCGTATTGCTGAATCACCAGTATTTCTTACCAATGATTTTCGTGATAGAATTATTGCTGCTGGTAATAACATTATTGATTTTATATTACGTCCGGATTTCAAACGAATAACTGAAGATTCTATCCCTGACAGATGGCGTTGTGCAAATGAAAATGATCATCCACATTTTATCCTAATAGATTTTGGAACACATAAAGATACAAATGGAAATATTGTACCTAGATTAATTGAATTACAAGGATTTCCATCTATATATGCTTTACAAGCTGATTTGGGTATGTCTTATCATACAATATTTCGAATTGCTGATAACTGGAATATCTATTTTAATGAATTAGATAGAACTCGATATTTTGATTTATTTAAAGAGACTATTGTCGGACCTCATCATCCTGATGAAGTCGTACTATTGGATGTTAATCCTCATGAGCAACATACAGCTGCTGACTTTTATTTTACGCAAAAATATTTCGGTATATCGATTGTCTCATTAACAGATTTACGACAAGAAGGTAAACAATTACTTTATGAACGTCAAGGAGAACGAAAATTAATCAGACGAATTTATAATCGTCTAGTTTTCGATGAAATTGCTGATAAACCAAATATTTTCAATGAAAATATTGATTTAAGACAAGATCTTGATGTCGAATGGATAACACATCCTCATTGGTTCTATCGTATAAGCAAATATCTTTTACCCCATTTGGAAGGTGAATGTATACCGAAAACATATTATTTAAATCAAATTATTAATAATCTTCCCGATGATCTAGAAAATTATGTATTAAAACCATTATTCTTATTTGGTGGTCGAGGTGTTATTATCGATATCACAAAAGACGATATTGACAAAATACAAGATCCATATAATTGGATACTTCAAAAAAAAGTTCATTATCAACCTATATTTCATTTCGATGGCCATGATATAAGAGGAGAAATTCGTTTAATGTATCTTTGGCCCGATGGTCATAAACGACCTCTATTGACTACGAATATCATACGTTTAAGCAGCAATAATATGATTAATGTTCAATGCAATACGAATTGCCAATGGACAGGTGTATCAATTGCTTTTATACAAAACCCAAAATAAAACATTATTTTTGAACTGATGATGACGTGAAAGCGAATAAGAACATCCTATCGTCGATTTATAACTATAACACACCCTCACCCACAGCCTCATCATTTCAAGAAATTTTAATTCAATTATCTAATTTAAAATATTTATCTTTAATCTTAATGTTATTTTCAATTTATATGTTATAATGAATTAATATTTAATCATACCAATTCGATATTACTTCGTTCATATCGTTCGTCATTTTAGCTTAAAGAAAAACTATGGTATGTAGCATGTAATCGATTATTATCAAGAAATAGCAAACAAACATGGATCTATAGTATACCAAGTTATTTTTCTTGTTTTACTTTTAATAATAATCGATTTTCATCAACAGCATCAGTTGATTTTCTAGAGAAATATTTCGATTTAAAATCTATTAAAACATTACCATTGAAAATTCATTCATCAATATATCCGTCT
The DNA here is from genome assembly GCA_905250025.1 of Adineta ricciae. Lineage (NCBI taxonomy): Eukaryota > Metazoa > Rotifera > Eurotatoria > Adinetida > Adinetidae > Adineta > Adineta ricciae. The sequence goes on from CAJNOJ010001072.1 coordinate 5,773, forward strand.
ACTCGCCATTTTATTAATGTTAAACGTCTTGTTTTGAATGGATTATTATTTTATTTTAAAAATCAGTGTGAAGCTAGCACGAAGGAGCTAGCACGAAGAAACTGTGTGTAAGCTAAAAACTTTTTTTCACAAGTTTGTCCGGTTCATAAAACCTAGTCCATTCGATTCAGAATTTAATTCTGCACCGAATGGTGTAATTGTTATTGACCNTACTAAATAATATTGTGAAGTCCATTAGTTTTCTTTATTCCGTTGTCGGGAGCGTAACTCTGCATTTCTTAATATAAAAACCGATGTCGTGCATTTTTAAGCGGAAAACAATACAATGAAAACTTTTACTGCATTAGGTAAGACAGATGGTTATTGAACAAAATAAGAGAGAGAAACGTTCTCTTTAATCAAGTTTTCGACTATTTTTAACTGTGCAATTATCGGATATTTACTGCACGAGTAAAGGATATATATTTGAACTTCTTTTGCAATATAGTGGAAAGAATATTTTCTAAGCAAATGGATAAACTTAGACGAGTTAGAAGTTTTGTTGGTAATATAAATCTGTTCGATGATGAAAAAGACATGGTTCTCATCGATCAATTACTTGTCACACGAATATTTCTCTTTCTTCTCACCACAACTCTCACTATCATCATTCTCTTTGCTACTTTTACTCTTCAAACTAATTCTGTTACAATCCATTCACCATCTCAAAGTGATTTCGAAAAACTTAATGAAAACTATCCAAGTACATTATCATGTCCATGTTCACAAACCTGGATTCGTTATGATCGATTTCTCTCAGGGAAACGGACAGTTGCTCGCGCGGACAGTTGCGCGTGGACAGTTGCGCACGGACATTTAGTCGCTCGGACATTTGCTCGTTAGGACACTTGCTCGATAGGACATTTGCTCGTTAGGACAATTGCTCGCTAGGATATTTGCTCGCATAATGTAAAATAGAGACGATGAGTATTGAGAAGAAATGAATTATATTATGGAACATTGAACAATATTACAAGAAATATTCAACAATGATAGCAAATAATAACAGAGTATGTAAAGAAAAAATTTTAATATTATAGAGACAGTAAACGTCCAATGTATGTTATTTGATCATATATATCTTGATGTGGATTTTCTACAAGTTCTCGAAGTCGTCTGTTGAATTGTTCGTGTTTTCCTGCAGGTGGTCGTCTTCCGGTCATAGCATTAATAATATCCACATGAACATTATTTTCTTCTCTAATTAGTTTATCCAAGAATGCCCATAAAGTTGGATGACAACATTGAAAAGCGCAATTTAGTTTTCGGTGCCAACCTTCGACGTGATTGTTCGTTCTATGAAGATCGAGTTTTACGCGAGCCGACATGTTCCAAAATGCAACTGGATAAGATGGTTGTCTTCTTGTACGACCACGTATTCGTCCAATATAATTATCTTCTATATAATCTAATATTGGTTGATAAACATTGTCTAACTTCGAACAAAGTAACTCAAAACCATCAATAACATTAGTTGGATCAAGAAATGCTAATGCTAGTATTTTGTGTATACTGTCGGCAAACATTACATCTGTTTCGTAATTTTGCTTGAAACCATGGTTCTAGAATTACAATTAGTATTATAGATTATACAATAAAAGTATTGTTTTTAAATTTACCTGTAAAAAACGAAGAACGTTTTGACAGAAGTGGAAATAACATCCACTAAGTTCAATACCAGGAAAAGTACGTTCGAAAACATTTTGTGTAGCTTTCTCAAAATCCATCATAACTTTACGTGGTTGCCACGCTGGGACCATTTGACGAATTTCATCCAACATTTTTTGATAAATTTGTTCTTTTTTCGATGGTAAAAGAACAAATGCTACTGGAATAACATGGTCACGATAACTTGCATGTATAGCAAATAATTGAAAAAAAAATCTCTGGAACGACTTTAAATGTTCCATCAATAAAAAATTCCTAAAGAAAATCAATAACTTTTTTAATGTAAACCTTTGAAAACTTACTGCAGCATTTTCCATGATGAATTGTTGCTCATCAGTAAAAAATAATATGAATCGATTCGGACCTGGACCGGTATCTTTTCGAAAAAAAGAAGAATTTCGTGTTGTATTGTGATATTTTGATGGAACAACAGGAAAATCAATATTTGTCGGTGTTGGTTCAGTAGTATGTTCTCGACGCCAATGACGAATATTTCGTTTTAAATTAGAAGTACTTGGTAAACAAACAAGAACTTCATCAGGTACGCCGATGTTTGTTTGTGTTAAAACATTATGTGTAGTTGTTTGATTTTGTTGACATTCAGATCGTAAGTGTTCATAATATTTACGAGTTGCTTCATCTTTTGAGTTACCAATATGGTTTTCATGTTGACCAACAGTTTTAATAAATTCATAATTTAATTTTGTATGTAATCGACCATGACAAACATATTTTCTTGCATAAATACATTTCCACAAAATCTTTGTTTCATTCTTCTGATCAATTGTATAAGAATAACCATTATATATTAATAAAGGTTTCTCTTTAGACGTTTTTGTTATAGTGACAGACATTTTTCTTTTTGTAAAATGACTGTTACATATCTTATTTATAGATGAATATCTTTTATTCAATGTGGCTTATCATAAAGTTTAAATTATCAATCAAAGAAACCGGACAAAAATTAAGTCAATTTGTTCCTTAAGACGATCATTCTTCAATCGGATATCAATTTGATTTATTAGTTTCTTTTCCATTCTTTTATTCACATTTTTCATAAGTCTCTTGTACGAGCAAATATCCTAGCGAGCAATTGTCCCAACGAGTATATGTCCTATCGAGCAAGTGTCCGAGCGCGTAAATATCCTACCGAGCAAATGTCCGCGCGCAACTCTCCATACGAGCAACTGTCCTAGACCCGTTTCATCAGTTGAAATGATGATTATATTACTAAAACGTTTAAAATATCCTGAACATATTGTATTTAAATATAATATTGAGAGATATTTACCATTTATTTCTATTAGATGGTTAAAACGAATCTTCTATCGATTTCGACGAGACAAATTTATATATCGAACAACTGATTATTCCCTTCGTTTATCAATTACAAAGAAACAAAATATGTACAAAAGCATTTCTTTTTCATGAAACTTTTGAAAATATTATATTCAAAGAAATTCATTTATTGAAAATAGAAAAATCGTGAAAACGATGGTGAGAATTATAATAGATCGATAATTCATCCTTAGTCAAAATCGTATTGAACTCTAGTTTGACTTGACATAGACTCTTATTAATATACTGTAAGCGATTCACTAATTTCCGTACGGTACGTTGGCATTCCGAAAATATTTTTACTTTGTATTTGTATTTGAAATCAGTATTAAAAAAATATTTAATTATAAAAAGAATCTTGATTAAAATACATAAAAGGAAGAAAAATTAAAGGTTATTAGAAGCATATATAGAAGCTTGGGATAGCCAATGTTCCTATGATTAAGCAGAGAACAAAAGACGATTGTGCTGTTTTTAGTGCACTATTACATAAGTTTGAATTGCAACAACATACAGTGAACTTCCCCTCTGACGAACTCTGCTCTCTGCAACTATTCATGATACCTAAACATTCTTCACGTTCTGATAGCAAATGTGTGATCCATGTAGTACCACTTGTTTCACCTTTTGTTTTCTGGAAAAAGCGAAACAACCCAAATAAAATAATTATTATGTAAATAACATAATAAATCTTGCCACACACACTAGCTCACCAGCCTCTTCTGTTCGATCGGCCATGGTCTTCTTATTAAATGGATCACCACACCCATTATCTTCTGGATTACTACATGTATAATATTGATACATGTTCACCGCACTAATAAATCCTATTAAGAAGATTGATACAAAAGGTAATAAAAGGTCTTTTTTCTTTACAAATAACTTACCAACAACAGTTAGAAGAATAAATAAGAATTGCATATTTCCTTATTTTGTTTTGTATTATAAAAAGAATCTAATAGTATTCTTTTATATGTTTATATATGAATGTATTAGAATAACGATATCTTTGTCTTTTTCTTCGAAACATTGTTAAGATTTTTATATTAGTAAATATCTACACAAATCGCTATCTAAACAACGAAAAAAATCGAAAGAGAAGATATGAAATGAATAATACTAACAAAAGAAAACTTGAAAAATTTAAACAGGTATGCTTATCAGTTCAAAACATGTCTTTACTATATCGGTGTGAAGCTAGCACCATCGAGCTAGCACCATCAAACTAAGGATTTTCTGAAAACGAATTCCGGTCGATAAAACCGAGTGTATTCGATGCAGAATTTAATTCTGAGTCCAATGATGACATTTTTATTCACCGGAAAACGTTCGAAGAAAAATTTTCTTTGATCTTTCTTTATCCTCGATAC
>CAJNOJ010001073.1:0-10150 GCA_905250025.1 Adineta ricciae
GTCGGTTGATTTGTGGAGTGGAAACAATGGGCGCGACGGATGAGTGACGCTGACCATTGTCTAGGCTTTGGTGCTGTTTTCTTGCGCGTGAGCGCCCACCTCCTGCCTTTGGAGGCATAAACTTGGCCAAGAACCGGTTTTGGATTCGTAGAAAAGACTTGGTGGATCTTGGTCGAGATTGATTGGATTCACAAGAGGGCGAGAGAGAGAGAGAAAGGGTTCTTTGTTTGAACCGAAAGTCGACAAAATTAACGTATATAGACGAAAGAGAATGCGACTGATCGCTGGCTCGTCAGAGAGAGGAATGGAATTTACATTTGTACCTGTATTTTGCTCAACCAGATTTTAGGACTACAGTTTCTTTAGTTCCCTATGATAATTACCTTGAGCTCAAGCTCAGTAACGGCCCAGACTAAACCCGATTAACTTTTCATCATTCGACCTCTATTTTTTTATTCTCAATTGTAATATAAAAAGTCTGCTCGATTAGAAATTCTCTTTATTTTGATTTATAAAGTAAAAAGCATATGTTCATATCTCAAACTATGAAATATTAGCACTACTTTTCGATAGAGAAAATTCCAGAAACATGATGTTATAGATATTTTTTCACAAGAAAGGAAATTTATTCTTCACCAGAATTCAACAACATTACTTGTATTGACCGTATTAGTAGCCATACAATCGCTTACATGAAAGTGAAATAACGATCAAACGCGATCAAAGTGTAGTCTCTAGAAAACTGAAAATACTTAGGCCATACCAAAAGTAGTGGCGCCGATCCTTTCATTTTTAAAGGAACCTGCTGGAATTTTTTTCTCTACAAATTCTCATAGCCCAAGTCAAGCTCTATAGTTCTAGGTATTTGCTAAATCTTCAAACAACATATAATGTTTGAAACTAAAGCAAACACAGTGAATGAGTAGCAAAAAAAGTTTTTTTGAAACAAGTTCAGCATGTTGTTATTACATTAAATCCTCAGGATAACCACCGTGGTTATTTATACATAAATGCATTCGTTCAATCCATTTATCAAAAGTTTTTCTATACTCCTTCTCTTTCAACGACTTCATATAATGATTCTGTATCATCTTGATTGCGTTTATATTGCTTGATTAAATCGAATAACTAAAAATCACATGGTGACAGATCTGGAGAATTAAGTGGATGTGACATTACAGTTACACCTTCTGACTGCAGATACCTGATAACATCTTCATGAATATGTGGTTTTCCATTATCATGATGGAGTTTAATGGATTGAACACCTAGGGAAGATCTTTGTTTCTTAACTTCATCAATAACTGATCGCAGACAATTATCAATGTAATAATCATGATTAATTATGTGTCCACGTCTAGCAGAATGAATCAAAAATGAATCAGTCGACTTGAAAAAATACACAGGAAACTTCTTGGAGCAAAACGATTACGTCGAACCACCGTTGGAGGAGGATCTCCACGTGCTACCCAAGCTACATTCGATGATTTTCGGGCAATTTGCTTGTGAAAAAACCACGATTCATCACCTGTCACCACATCTCATAATCTCCAAACATCTTGTTCAAACTTTGATAAGTTTTCCTGGCATATTCGTACTCGTTCAGCCTTTTGAAAGCTTGTCAAATGTTTAGAAACATAACGAGCAGTAACTTTTTCCAATTGCAAATGATCAGAAATAATTTGCTGAATGGTTCCATGACTTAAACTACTTTCTGCTTCAAGTTCTTTAATCGTGATTTGAGGATCATCATTGATAAGATCATGAACCTGTGGAATATTTTCAGCTGTTGTCTCTGTTATTGGCCTTCCAACTCTTTCTTCATCTTCAACATCTTCTCGACCATCACGAAACCATTTTGACCATTGTTGAACAGTTCGTAGAGGAGGAGTTTCATCACCAAAGACAGTGTTTAATTCATTATGAATAACTATCGGGTCGATATGAAGTGCAGTACGCACTTTAATATAGAAACGAAAATATTCTTTATCCATTGGACCATAAATGAATAGTTTTGATTCTATTTCTGATCTATGTTGAAAACAATATGGTATACTGTCTTCTATACTTATTTCTCTTCTCTTTGTTGTTTTTCTTCGTTATTCTCTCTCTTTTCAACTTTTTCGACGTTTACTTTCATTTATATATGCGAAATACACGTGCTCTGTTCATATGCTTTCGGTTTGTATAGTTCATTCGTGTACGTTTTCAAAGTGAAAATTCAAAAAAGTGAGTGAAATTTTTAGAGTATCGAAAAATTTTACTTATATATTCTTGTTTGAAGATTTATCAAATATCTAGAATTATAGAGCTACACTTGGGTTATCAGAATATGTAAAGAAAAAACTTCAGCAGGTTCCTTTAAAAAATGAAAGGGTCGGCGCCAATACTTTTGGTATGATCTAAGTATAAAAGGACTCTAAATTTGCAGAGCATCCTTTTCCTTGTCAGTTTTTTTGACAGATACTATTCAGATTAACCATCCCTACCGGTTCTTATGTAGAACTTTCGTCTGCCAGAAAACGTTCTCTTTTGGCTGTTTCCATTTGTGGCAAAAACGAGAAATACAAGTCTAACTCTGAGAGACAGTTTTTTGTTGATCATTCTATTCTTTAGCTCCTTTGTATACTTAGCATAATATGATTTTTTTTAAACGGTAGTCTATCCGGCACTATTAAATAATCTACTCAAAAATGAGATCGATACAACTGCATGTGAACTCATACTATGAGCAGCAAGTCTAGAAATTCACAGGAGATTAGGAATTTTTTCAGACCACAAAACTGAAAAGCAAAAACCTTATTTTGTAAAGAAAAAAATTTGCATCGTATGGTGCGCGTCGCAGTATATTTTGAAGGCATGTTCTGATAAAAACATCTAGAACAAGAGATTGAAAACGTGTAGAATCTACTGTAGTCTTTGAAAAAATCACTTTTCAAAAACTTAATGTCAGATTCATCATCAGCATTAAAGTCTGTAGGTAGCTTACTGTTTGGAAATGTTGTTGATACCCTCAAAATGTATAGAAACCTAACAAGCGAATTTAACTTTACCTGAACATGCCCGTAACTAAACTGCTTTTGAATCTCTGTAAGATAACTAATCTAGTTTGGGGAAAAAACGCCACACGTCACTTGCACTCAGAAAATACTCCATAGAGTGAGAAAGGGATGGAAACGAGTAAGAACAGATGGTGGACGTAATCAATACTGTTTTCGTCTAAACTGGAGCAAAAACTCTTGAACAACAAATTTCTATCGTATTTCGTAATAGAATGTAACGAAAATAGCATCTGGTCTAATACTTTCAGCAGCGTATCCATTATTATATTCTAGACACATCATATATTTTCGAATCGACTAGCACCTTTTTACACATATTACATCTATTTCTCGATAGAACCAAAAGGACTTTTCCACAGACGAGTACCAGGATTCAGTATTGCCATAATGATATCATTTTGGTCATTCCTTGGGTATTTACCCGACCTAATCAGCATTCTTGACAAGTCAAACTTTCAAATGATAAGTAAATCCAATGATTCTGGTTAAAAATAAAAATAAATATCACGAAAAAAGGAAGAACGTAATATATGAATGATTTTCATAACTTACAGCGTTACCAGTGATATCCCTCACAAGTCGTTCTCACTTAAGCACATTCAGAGAAAAGTAAATATCTGATATCTGCTCGCCTTTCATATATCTACATAGACAACTACTAGGCATGCACCGAATCCGAATCAGAACCGAAGATTCGATCTCGAATCCGATTGGATTCGAAAGGATTTGATTGTAGAGGATCTGAATTCGAAGATGTTCGAGTTCGATAGAATCTGGATTTTATTGGATTTGGATTTGACAGATTCGGATTTGGAATGAATTTGAATCTGACGAACCTAAGATTTGTAAAGATTCGAGATTCGGAAAAATTCGGATGTAAATTAAGAAAATAATGATTGAAGCTGAATAATATTTATTATAATAACGGATACTTCTATTCAGATAACAAAAGAACTCTACCTAAACTTCTAAATAACGATAGTCTTGAATGAAAAAAGAACGACTATTCGAGTTTATCTTTGAGAAATACTGTTGCAGCAAGATTGTCAGCTGTTAAACGACACCGTTCTTTTCGTCCGATAAAACTTGATGCAGAAAATGCCGCTTCGGACGGCACGCTTGTACCAGGTGTAGCCAGAAAGCGACGTGCGAAAGATGATAACAAGGGTAGTTCAACAGCATGCGTTGACCAAAATCGAAGGGCAGCAGAATCATCAACACTTATGTCCTTGAACTTTGCAACCAAAAGACGGTAACTACGAATTTCTTCAACAAGTGTTGCACGCTTCCCTTTGGTATTGATCGACTCGTGGCCGACAGATTTTAAGAAAGCATTGATCGTAGTGGGCTCTGGAGTCGCGTTGGGTACCACAGTTGACTCCCCACTGACGGCAGATTGATCAAAGCTCTTATCAAGAGTAACGCTTGACAATTTTTTTATTTCTCTTTCCACCGTTGTTCGTTCCCGATCGATTAATACGGAAAATCCCATAGGATCAAAATAGCCGTATACCTAATAAAAATAAACGAAACGTTTGGCTAGTCTAGACGTATGACGTTACAATGAAACTTACACGCAAGATACGCATTTGCTCTTTTTCGTCGTCAATGTATTTTGTGATTTGATCAAGTAAGCGGCTCTTGAGTCGTTGTTCTAATTCACCGTCGTCATCTGTGTCCTCGAGAAATGCCTTGATGTGATGAATAGCAAAAAGGCACAGACCAATCGTTGGATATCGTTGAGCGCTCAGCAGTTTTGTGGCTAGATCAAACGGCTGAAGAACTTGGCTTAAAATCTTCAACAGATTCCAATCTGAAGACGAAAGTTCCAAACGAAATAATTTTGTTGATTGAGCACGTGATAATCCCAATGCGTGCTTTTCATCGAATAATTTACCGAGTGCCGTTTTGAGTGAGAGGAAACTTTCGACCATATGGAGTGTGGAATTCCATCGTGTGCAGACATCACCTCTTAGTGAACGTTGAACGCCGACTTTTGAACATTCTTTCTCAAAGAAAGCTGATAATAGGCTTGATCTTTTCATCATAGCAGCAAGTGCGCGACATTTTCGTAAGAGCGCACCAATCGAACTTGTATCTGGTGACGTATAAAAATCCTCGGTCATAACGTCTTCCGCCCATCCGTCGTCTACTGGACCATGACCGATCATATTTGTTTGCGCATCTTCCTAGAACATGTATTTGAAATAAACAATGATAAGAAAGAAATCGAGGATTTAATAACGACGGACACAGTGGGAGAATAAGAAAAATGCAGTCATGACTGTAATATGGAGAATGCGATTATAGTGACGAAGAATGATATCGAGGCCGTATGGAGAAAGAACGAAAAAAACAGAATAAGAAGGAAAGAGCCAAGGTCAAACGAGATGTATTATTGGACCTTTATCTATTTGGCATACTTCGAGAATAGGTCGCTACGATGCCTATAGGAAACTTGAAGCGCATTCTATTCCAAAAGCGTTTAATATATTTCGAATGTGACACTCACCATTTCTGTTTCGTCATCGTCATCGTTTACGTTCATTTCATCGCTCTCATCATCCAATATGTCCTGTGAATCAGCGTTAATATCATCATCCATCGAATTTGTCGGTGTACGATCTTCGATAATTTCATCAACGTGTTGATCCGTGTCTTTTAACCAAAAACCAAGAGCATTTGTCACAATCAAATGTAAACGATGTCCTAAGCACCATAAACGATCCAGAGTTCCGAGTGTTTCAAACGCTTTCCTCATATTAGAGGCACCATCACATGTGACGGCTGTCACGGAACCAAGTACATTCAGACGATCAAGTTTTTCATAGATAACATTCGCAACGTTGTCCGAAAAATGACGTTGTTCGAAGTGTGAAAAATCAATAACAGTGCTGTTTAGTTCGAAGGATTTTGATAAATAGTGACCGGTCATGACCAAGAACGACTTTGACGATCGATTCGACCAGAAATCACAAGTGATCGACATATATTCCACATTCTGTAGTTTTTCGGACAAACTCGAACGATGAATAGTGCTCAAATGTTTTATCCAACGGCGAACAGTGTTCGAATGGGGTGGTTTGTATCCTAAAATTATGACAATGTATCACTTGAAATGAACTTTAGAAGTTGTTACTCACCAGGAACGGTATACTCGAGAAAACGAGAAAATCCAGACTTTCGGAAGTCACTGAAACAACGCCCGTCTACAATAACAGCATTGATCAACAGCTGATGCAGTTTATTGCGTTCAATCGTCGGTAATTTTCGGGCTACCTTATCATCGGACGATACGAGCAACAGATCGATTTTATTGTGAGCTTTGATAAGATGCTTGCGTAGCGTACTAGTTGCACCTCCTTTTATTGATATACGTTTTGGAGCAGGAGCAGAAGGACAAAGATCACAGATAGCCCATCCCAAATCGGTTGGATGTCGATGTGCATAATTCCAGACATTCGATTTATTACGTAACAAAAAGTCAGTTGGTGTATCAGCATCCGTATTGGATTGGTTTTTTTGAATAAGAACTTCATTCAAATCATGCACACCACTCTCATGCATTTCATTGGATTCAGTACAAAGACGTTTGTTTACTGTTTTCGTGTTCATGTTCGCTGAGTGATTTCGCTTCGACTTCATTTTTGTTAAAATTGCGTACTGAATGCGCTATCAGTCAGAAAGAAACGTATATAAATATTCTCTTCTTTCGTCTTTTTTTCGTTCTTCGTCTAGCCATTACTATCCAACTATGTAAGCAAACACGTCCGTATGAACAAAGAAAACAAGGTACTGATAAGTCAAAGACCAAACTAGTACGGTACTGAATCATCAAGTTTGAGTGCAAAATCTGCATGCGCGAATTATTTTAGTTTGGTTAACGAATTCTATCGAATCTCCAATCCACACGAATTCAAACACGTCTGAATCCGAACATGTTTGAAATCGAGTCCATTCGAATCCAAACATGTTCGAAATCGAATCTATTCGAATCCGAATATGTTCCAAACTGATTCCATTCAAATTCAAACCTGTTCGAACACGAATCCAGTCGAATCCGAATTTTTGGATTTGGTATATGCCTAGACAACTACCATCGAAGTGTTTGCATGATAACAGAAATTTGAAATTTTCACACAGAAGTAAATATCTGATATCTGGATATCTGCTCGATCTAGAAACATATATATAGACAACTACCATCGAAGTGCTTGCATGATAAAAGAACGTTGAAATTTTCACACGGAAATAACTATCTGATATCTGCCCGTCTTTCATACATCTATAGACACGATTACTATCAAATTCTTTGTATGACAATAGAATTTTGAAATTTTCACGGGAAAGTAAATATCTGAAGTACAATATGTGACGATAGTTTCCACTATGCTCAAACTAGACGAGTGAATTCTAACATAGTACGAAATATTAAATAAGAGGCTGTTCGCGAAAACTGGTAATAATTTGAGATTCTCCACCTCCTCGAACTGACATTTATAATTTGATTTTATAGTTGTATAAATCAAAATAATCGAAGAAGAAAATCTCTAGTGATGATATTCGCTATTATTATTATTATTGTTATTTTGACCCTGGCTATCATCATTCCAGTAATTATTAAACACAAACAAAGTAAAAAAGTCAAAGAAGCGTTACTAACAACAACGACAACAACAACGACAACAACAGCGGCAGGAGTAGTCCTTTGGTGTAATATCACATCGTGCCGTGCCCAAATTCAAGAATATATTGCACTAAATTTGACATATGATACAGTAAATTTGGCTAAATGCAACAATTGTTCTCGAGCGAGTTTTCCAAGTTTTCCTTCAGATTGGTCAAGTAGATGGTATATTGTAGACTATTTTATAATTTCGTCAGAAAGTGCAGATTGTGATGGAAATCCTTATATCGGCGATCTACAGTTTTGTCAACAGGCATGTTTGAAATATATCACATGTATCGGCTTTTCTAGATCTAAACAATATTTAGATATGGACTCCCGTGGAATATGTTATTTGAAAAAAAATAACACGGGAGAACTAATATACAATGATGAAACATGGCATACCATCGCTTTCAATAGTACGACATAAATTATCCAAAAAAAAAGAAACTATCGGAGATATCATAACAGTTTGTACGCCTTCTTTATGTGCTTTTGATATTTATATTATTTATCTCGAAGCTTCAGTATTTTTCATTCGATAAAGAACTATTGGGCATGTCCACAGAAAGTGATACTTCGTTGATTAAGTCTTGAAAAATGATTTCGTCAATAACAACACTTCTAAACAGTATTCTATATACAGTTTTTAGTGTTGATTACGAATCTGACATTCGTCATATGAAAAACTGAAACTTTTCTTTGAGGAAGTATATGTTTAACTTTTTCAAATCGTTTTATATACGATTTGTTGCAGAATTTCATTTTTCACAAAATGAGCCATTTGGTTTTGAGTTTTATGGTCGAGAGCGATTGCTGAGATGCTGTAAAGTTTTCGACTTGCTGCTCATTGTACGAGCTTTCACACCGACTACTTAAAAGGTTTATTGTATCTATTTTATTGGGTTGGGGTCTGCATAGCCCCTAGCTGGGCGTATGAGGGTTAAATTTGAATGACAAACAAGAAAAACCAAATGAAACAAAGTGAGAGAGAGAGAGAAGGAAGTACAAGACTTGAGTATCCTGGAATACACAGTCTGCTCTATTGATTTGAAGAAAAAATGGGAAAAGTTTTGAAATGAAAAAACATTTATAAGTTTGCTCGAATAATATAATGAACTGTTTGATAAGGAGGCATTATGTTGAATGGTTGACCCATTCCTGTTGAGCCTGTTGTTCCATTTATTGTATGTGTATGACTTCCATTCGCCTCTAAGATAATATTTGTGTAATCGGTTTGTATTGAATGTGAATGAGTCGAAGCAGAAACATAAGATCCAGAGTATAGATAGAAGGAGACAGCAGTACCAGAATAAGAAAGGTAGGATGTTGTACTGGAATCTGTTGATCCACCGTGATTGTGTCCTGGATCATTAACAATGTGAGAATGTGCTGGAATTGTGCTTGTCATAAGTGAACTTTTCCAGGTCAATCACGCACGGCCGTAAACGGCCGTATACGAATAATTTACGATAGACAACGACGACCATTTACATTGACCGCTTACTACTGTCGTATACGCTGTTTCACGCTATATTACGCTTACCGTAAACAATAGTCGTTCACGTTCACCCTGTACCCCAAGCAGTCAAAAAATTGGAAAAACGCGTTTAAACGCTCTTAGCTTCTTCATCGTTTGAGACCCTCAGTTGAGGTTCCCAACTGTTGACGAGAAACGAACAAAACTCAGGAGAGTGTGTGGCACAAATACTTTATGGAATAACATTTCCTAGTCAAATGTACGTTTAACATTATAGGTCGAACACCCAATTGGAAAATTTTCCCGTTTACTTGTCGTTCTTTCACACATGTGCTCTATACTCAGTTGAGAACCTTATCTACCACGTGTAGGCGTCCTGAAAAATCATACCAAGCAACGCTTTCAATTTTTCTGTATAACAAAATCCATACGTTTATGTTTCTGCAAATTATAACCATGTCTTCCATACCTATTTCGAAACGTATCTGAACTGCATTCGGGAACCTAAAATAATACATTCAAACGCTTCCAAAATTGAAACCACCACACGCTTTCCATTTTAGCATGTAATGATAAAGATGTGCGCACAAAACTGCAAATCTCTCTCGTGTGTTGCACAAATATCATCACACGTTTTACAAATGCAGTCGGGAACCAAAAATAACATGTGCCAACGACATCAAATATGTCACTCGAAAATGCTTTCAATCTTTCTCGCCATCAATACCACATCATTCAGACACACCTAACTCCAAACTGCGCACACGTCAACTATTTTGGCGAGTACTCACGCTTCACTCGAGAACATCGAGTGATAAGTGCGCACGGCGCTAAAACAAGCACGCAAAAGTAGGATTGATTTCCCATCTATCCAAACTTCGTAAAAAACTCGTAAGCAACATGCCTACTTTCCCAAAAACAACATCACCCGAGCAATTC
>CAJNOJ010001074.1:0-10113 GCA_905250025.1 Adineta ricciae
CCAATTTCTCTTTTCTATTCATTCCTGACGATGATAGAAGTGTCTATCGAAAGCTCGAATCTTTAATAAAATTTCGTTGAAATGTTCTTCGTAGCAGTGTTGTACTCTTTATTCTCTAGATATCATAGATATTTTGTTTCACTTTGATATATGTCGTCGAATATCATCGCTTCTTGATATCTTCTACATGGATTTCTTTATATGGATATCATCTTCTACGATATCCTATGCGCATTACTCTCGATACCTGGATAACTATTCTCCATATATACAGTTCGCATTTTTCAATAAGTATACACATCGTTCTCTCCTACTTTTCTTCTCTAAATTACCAAACGCACAATACATCGACTTAACGAATGTCATCTGAAGAAGTCGACACAGACAACAGCAAAAACTCACGCAGCGATGTGAGTGCTTTAGATGCTTGTTTTTAAAAAATGGAAGTCGAATCCTCAAGCTCCGAAGAAGAACTTTCTGATAATGAATTAGATTCACAGATATGGAATAAAATAGATTCAGAATCGGATGGTGAATTTCAATAAGACTACGAGATCGTCGAAGAAGTAAATTCAACTTCGCAAGATAATACAATCTATCCTATCGATTGTTATCGCCATTTCATCACTGATGAAATCATTAACCTTATGGTTCATGAAACTAATCGATATGCACAGCAACACTTACAAGCTCAAGAACTTGCCCAACGATCAAAAGCTCTTCAATGGAAACCAACTACTCATGAAGAAATGTTAAAATTCTTGGGAATTATCATCGAAATGGGTCTGGTACGAATGTCAAGAGTGAACTATTATTGGAGCAAAAGCAAGTTATATGGCTCTGAAGTTATTCAAAATACCATGTCAAGAGACAAATTTGAATTACTTCTCAAATTTTATCATTTTTCGAAAAATGAGGAGCAACGTGAAGATGACGACATATTGTTCAAGCTGAAACCACTTCTCAGCCTGCTGCAACTGAGATTTATGTCAGTTTACGTTCCAGGTCAATTGTTACTATTGATGAAACAATGGTCCCATGGAAAGGTAGACTTCTCTTCAAACAATATATTCCCGGTAAATCTCATAAATACGGGGTGAAAATATACAAGGTAGCTAGTACGACAGGATATACTTGCAATTTTATGGTTTATACTGGTAAGCAGAGTTCAATCGCAGGTCATGGTCATGCTGAAACAGTTGTAATGCAACTGGTAAATGATCTTTCGGGATCTCATCGAATTGTGGTAGCTGACAACTTCTTTACAACTATTTCTCTTGTACGACATTTATTATAAAATGATACATATCTTATTGGAACTTTCAGAAGTAACCGCGCCGGATCAGCATGTGAGATAATGAAGAAAAAGCTCAATCGTGGTGAAATTTATGGTCTTCAGAACAAATATGGTATTAAATTGATCAAATGGAAAGATAAAAGAGATGTCTTGATGATATCTACAAAGCCATCGCATTCAACAGCTGTGACAGATACAAAGACAATAAATAAGTTAAATGAACGTAGCATGAAGACACAGGTGATACTGGATTACAACGAAGGAAAGCAAGGTATAGATTTATCTGATCAGTTGTCATCATATTATACATGCCTTAGTCGATCTATAAAATGGTATCAAAAGGTGGCATTTGAATTGATATTTGGAACTTCCATCGTTAATGCTTATTTAATTTACAAAGAAAAGTATAGCACAAGCAATATGACTATGCTCCAATTTCGTGAAAGCCTTATGCGATCTTTACTTCTTGGTGTACCATTTGAGAACTTGAAACCTGGCCCAAAACAACAGCCAACAAACGAGAGAAAACGAAAACACACTGATCACTTGCTCGAAGAAATGAAAGGAACTGCACGCAATGGCCGAAGAAGATGTGTCGGTTGCTATGAAAAGATTAGACAACAACAATCAAGAGAAGCAAGTGCAATAACAGCAAAAAGAGTAAAAACTTTCTGTCCCGATTGTGATAAATTTTTTTGCCTTGCTTGTTTTAACGAAAAGCATTTCTCTCCGCAATCAAATAGGTCAACTAGTGACATAGACGGAGTAAATGTATGACTAACTGTCACTTTGTTTCGAAAAAAAATTAAAAAGTCGATTTTGTAAATCATTTTCTTGTTAAAATATAGTGTGAGCCACCGCGGTGGCTCACATCGCCTCGAAAGGGTTAAAAAAAAACAGACATAAAAATCAATGTTTTTAAAACGTGTCATTGGAGATTTTCCTGTTCTGATTAAAAAATAATGATATTTGTCATCGACAGTTTATATGATTCAATTCACGTGTCTAAAAATGAATAATTCACACCATCCGATTTTATTTGAAGAATAAGAAACGTGATTTAAATACATTTTTCACTTTTTTCTTCTATATACGTGTCAAAGCGATAAAGTGTCAGATATTTTATTGTAATAAATTATATAATAAAGAGAGAGAAAATCTGATGATATTATTGTGGTGAACAATAGTATTCGTATGAAAATCTCTGTTAGTAACAATATTCAGATGACAAGAAAATTAAATCGCATAAGTTTAATTAAATTATTCTTCTCTGCTTTGATTCCATTCACTATTGGTCTTTTCACTGTGATTACAACAATTCAACAGCAAAAATTTTCTTCTGCACAACGTGAACAAGACAAACAGGATGCCCTTCTCTCGAGACAACAATCTGATCTCCATGCCGAAAATTTACACAAAGAAAAAGTATACGAAACCTATCTTGATGATGTCTCAGAACTATTCACAATGAATAATAGCAAAGATACGTTGATGAAAATCCGCGCTAAAACATTAGCTAGTCTTCGACAACTCGACAGAGAACGGAAAAAACATTTACTCTTGTTTCTTTATGATAGTGAACTGATTTATCATTCACCAGAAAAGGCAATTTCATCCTTATTGAAAGTCAATGAAGCTGACTTCAATGGAGTCAATTTTCGAGGAACAGTGGATGCTACTTGTTCGTTTAATTACCTCTACTTACATCATGTTTATTTATCGAAGGCATCATTTATCAACTGTTTCATTGACCGTTCAAACTTTTCTTATTCCATCATGTACAAGATAAATTTCACTAGAACACGATTCTTTCGAACATCTTTCAGATTTGCAGTATTGAACCAAGCAGATTTTAGTCAAGGGACATTTTTCGAGATGGATTTTGTTGGAGCATCACTAGTCGAGTGTAATTTTACTGGTGTCAGATGGATTACGCAATATATGGATTTTATAGGTACGAACTTGACAGGAGCAATCATATCAGATCAACTATTGAAAAGAATGAAACTGCATAATTCTATTCTGCCTAATGGAACATGGGGACCGATTGTAAGGAAAAATTTAGTGGTTAATGGTGATGCCGAGCAGAACGTAAGCATACGATTTTCTATTTTTTCTTCAAGTCGATTGTTTTGAGTACCATATGATTCGAAAATCTATTGTTTATCTCATGAATTATCTATCATCATCTTTTATTTTCGTTGATCTAGTTTTGTCAATAGATCATGTGACTCATAATTTTTCGCGACTCATAAAACTCTATTTTCAGGATCTGCTAACTAACAATACATATCCGACTGGTTGGACTGTCTCAGTTCCTGGAAGGCTAAGTTCCATTGCGTACAATAACCAGAATTCTACAACAGGCTATGGAAAATACCATTTTCGAGTGACGCCATCATATAGTTTAAAATTGGCGGTATCGATGGCTCAGAATATATCTTTTGATGAGTTCATTCTATTGATCTCAGCTGGTATCGCTCGCTACAATGTATCCATCGATTACCAATGTTCAGGCAACCAATACGGCTATATGCAGCTCACTTTCTTCGATATGAATGGTTTAACATATGAACCTGTATATCGAGGTAAAATCATATCACGAAACTTGATTTCCTTTTTAGTCCTCTAGCACTTGTTTGTTCTGCAATTTAGAAACCAAGAGTAAAATGCAAATCGAACGTTTGAAAGTATCAAATCAATTTAATCGTGAGATGCATAAAGTTCAGTTAAAAGTTGGATTCATCAGAAATTTGACCTATGACGATACTAATACAAATAACGAAGAAAACTATTGTATCGCTGACAATATCCGATTTTTTATTACAAAAATTAACTAGTGACAAACAAGAGTGTATGCGAAGAATGTCTCTCACTTACTAACATTCGCATCCTCGAGATAGGCATCTCTATATCCATTTTTAAAAACTTTCTTTATTCATCATTCATAATATGTTCACATATTCATATAAATAAGTTTTAAATCAAATAAAAAGAAAATACCTGAGTACTTCATAAAAATCTAGAATCGATAAGAAATACAGACGAATATTTTTGCAAAATGTAATTTCTTGCTCTATCAAACGTACAACCGAATTTGTATTGCCTACAAAAGATTTTTTGAAATAATCAAGCAAGTAACGCTCGCCGTGCCGACTCACTTAACCCTCGACTTTGGAGGACAGATATTTTTTCATGTCCCAGTTGTGATATAAATTGATCTAACAATTTCATACACGAAGAAGCAATTCAAATGTTTTTGTGCAGAGATAATATTTAGTAACTTTCGAAAACAAAATACTGAATTTTTTCTAAAAAAACATCTGAATTGTTTCTTCGTATATAAAATTGTTGGATCAATTTGTCTCACGGTTAGGGCACGAAAAAAACATCTGTCCTGCGCAGTCAAGGATTAAGTGAGTCGGCAGGACGAGCGTTGCTTGTTTTTAACATTAATTTAAATTTACTACGATCACCAATAGTAATCACCAATTATTAGCAGAATCTTTATTTATTTGTCTTTGCAAATTTTCCATAGATTTTAATAGCTTTAACTCAATGGATTAGGATTACATTTGATACATCTGAATTTAGCCAACGTTTCTCTTGATACCTCTCTCTTTCGCTTTCACTGCATTTAGCTACGGTAGCACATACAATTATTTGTCGTTTTTTTATTACTCCATAGGCCAGTTACAGTTGAATCAAAGCCGGAACGCCCTAGCTACTCCAATTGCGTTCTAATGCCACTCCTAGCCATCCGAACCCCACGTATAACTTCGTATTTCATTATAAACAAATCAACACGAACTAAACACCAAACTTAACTATAATCCTCAACTCAAGAGACAGCGCCACTGATCACTGATTCCAATCACCCACCTCTACACACTCATCCCTCATGAATCATGGCAGACCTCCCGCCCACGCACATAAATCCACCTATATTCTCACCCAAGACCCCGACGCATACCCATACACCCACTAATGGGTTCACCCCCCTACCCCTTCACCCTTCATTCGCACTTGGTCCAGCGTCAGCACAGTAGAAGTTTTCAATGTGTTGGATGATTTAAATGAAAATGTTTTTTTTGACCCTTGATCCTGACACAAACAGACAAACTTTTTTTTTTCATATGATCCTCCTTTCAGTCGAGGGAATAAAATTGTTGTATCAATTATTTTTCCTATTTCTGATGAAGTCGTACATGATCGTGTTTGAGGAAATGCATTATAAACAACTAAGACATAAATTGATAAACAAACACAGCTAGTAACAGTTAATAACATAACTTTAACTGCAATATTAGATCGACAAAATGATCGTTGTCGAACTGATTGTGAACAGAGTAGAAAACGATCTAAACATGCTAAAGCTACACATGCTCGACTTGCTAATTGAGCTGCAGTAAGAATATACTAACGAATTTTACAATATGCTGAACTGTAGTTTAATAAATTATAATTCATAAAAAAACCAAGCATACTAATAAATAAACCCCATGTTAAACAACATAAATTGGCACATGAATTTGTACGCATTGAAGGACGAAGAAATATTGCTATATTGATTATACATCCAATAATACCTAGTGCAAAAAGAATTGGTTGACCAAATCGTTGAATTCCAATACGAGCAATATTTAAAGTAACTACAGATGGATCAATTGTTATTACTGTTGTTGAAATATTAGAAGTCATATTCGAATTTGTGTGAGATTCTGAAAGATACAAAATATTTAGAAATAAAGAATTTCTCAAGAGTTTATTTTTTTGCGCGTGTAGACGTTATATACATAAAGAAAAACATCTATATAGTGTCAGAAAAAGATCGATGGATTACAAAACAAACGTATTGATAATTAAAAGTAACGAACTATCAAGCAAACAGATACAAATTTTTCTCAATTTGTTTTTAAAATAAAGTATTTTTTGATCTAAAACTTCCTCTCGCATTGATTGATGATGATCAACATTTTCCATTATTTCCATTCAGGAGAAGTTCATATTCGTATCACATCTCCAAAGAACCGAATTAAATTAAAGAAAAATCTTTATTCTTTATAAAATAAAGTAACACCCCTACCACTAACCCCTATTGATATTTGAGACAATGTTCGATGATTGTTCGCAAAACTATAGACTAATTTTTATTTTCATCATCACGAATAAAGAATAAAATAGATGAGTACGGAAATAATGACTGCTACAATAGTGTCAGGATCGCCATCTATATCTCATATAGACGGACGATCCTTCGTGTGTTTCGTTGTTGTTGTCGTTTGTTTGTTTTTCCTCTCTGTTGTTCTCTCGTGTTGTCCTCGTGGTGAAAAGTTCGACAGTGTCAGAGAGAGCAATAAAATAAAAGGTGCCCACTCATCGATTTTTGACTTCTGTTGGCTTCTGGACGAATACGGATCCTAACAATGGTGCACTAGCCGGTTTTCGTTTTTTTTTTAGCTGTTTCGTCATTATCACTTTATTAATAAAAAAATTAAAATTTATCCGCGTGGCAAGCTGAGCAATATTTAACAATGACTGAAAAAAAAACTCGTTCCGTTCTTGACTTTTCAAAAATCAAGATCGATAACCTTCAATATGTTCCACCGCCTGGATCACAAGTTGGCCGAAGCATATCAGAATCACAAGTATCAGATGAATTATCAAGAGAACAAGCTGAAGTTAATGAATGCAAAGGAAAAACCGATGTGATCAGGGTGGATGGTCATGAATTAAATGATCAATCCACACTTTCACGAGGTTCACATCAAGAGTTCATCGAAGAAGGATTACAAGAGTTTCAAAAATTTACAGGCACTGGTGATGCTGAACAATGGTTAACAGGGTTGTTACAAAAATTCGAGTTATTGGGAGTGGAAATGGCAGAACGCATCAAATGGGTAGGTAATGTGTTCACAGGTGAGGCCATCATTTGGTATATACAACACGATGAACAAATGCCAACCTTTTTGTCATTTATGAGACTATTCTTACAACATTTTCAGGCAAACAAGGATGATAATAAAGTTACGTTGCACAACCATGTTTTACAACAGCAACAAGTCCAGATGGTGAACGATAAGCAAGAATGTATTTTTGGCTCATTACGAAACCAATTATTATTAGGTCACATCGAAAAATTACCAAAATTTACAGGAAGGTCAAAACAAAATGTTTCGAAGTGGTTACGCGAGGTTAATCAAACAATGCACCTGTTGAAATTGTCCGACACCGAGAAATTATTTTACATTCCGTCTTGTTTGGAATCGGATGCTAAAGATTGGTTTTTTGACAATCATCATACAATATCGTCATGGTCGTTATTTGTACGCAAACTACTTGACACTTTTGAATCTTCTGGCAAAGCGGATATCGCGTTTAATCGTCTACGACAATATCAACAAGGATTAAATCAAGACGTGCGACAATATTACTTTGAAATCATGAAGTTGTGTAAGGAAGCAAATCCAAAAATGGACGAAGCCTCCAAACTTCAATATTTAAAAGATGGATTGAAATCTTCTTAACGCTTTGATATTCGTTTGAAAAATCCAACAATTACAGAAGCTTTTCTGGAATATGCACAGAAGATTGAAGAATTGAAATCACTTGATGATCAAGAAGCTGACGAAACACCGTCGCAGAGAGCAACTGAAAGTTCCATGCCAGCACGACAATCAAAGCAACCAGCAGATTATTTCAACAGTACGCAAAATAGCAACCACGGAACAAAAACCTCAAACTATCTGTCAACACAAAAGTACAACAACAATCGTACACCGAAGCCACCATATCGATGTTATAGATGTGATGGAACTGATCATTTTATTAGTCAGTGTCCACATTTCCAACAGTAGGATCATCGTTCGATGGTGATGATCCTACGAAATCGCTACTAAACCCATCACCCATTTTTATAACAACAAAAATAAACCAAATTCCGACAAAAATTATGTTTGATACCGGTTCGTCAAAATCTTTTATCAAAAGATCCACTCTTGATCAAACAAATCATTTACCGATAAAACCAACCAAACAATCTTATCTGATGGCCGATGGAAAATCAACATTCGATATTCTTGGTACAGTACAAATAGCTATCGAGGCGAAAGGTATACAAACGGATATAATAGTGGGCATTGTGGACAATTTATGCGTCGATTGTCTATTGGGAATGGACTACATCGATAAAAATCAGGTTATTCTCGACAACAAAGAAAAACAGGTATACATTCATAAACACGGGGTTTTGGCATCACTCCCAATGGAAGGTCTGCAACAAAAAGCCATGTCAACGTGTCGATCGGTTTCGTCCATATCCATCGAATCGCAACAAGAAAGATCAATACAACTTGCATGTCAAGTTCCATCAGGTCATATGTTATTCTCGCCTACTGAAGTCCTGAAAACGAAAGGATTGATTACAGCACATGCAGTTATACCAGTCAGAAATTATACAGCTACGGTGTGGATTTACAATTCAACTATGGAAGCTCAAACGTTATATTCACAAGAAGTTATAGGTGAATTAACACCGTATGCATCGGTATCTGTGGTAGCCACCATTTTCGACTCACAAACAAAAAATCTAGTTGATGAAGATCAAACTGACTCGATAACAACAGTTAGCACAAAAAATATTCATGCTTTGTTAGAACATATCAATGACGAACAAAAATCGAACGAAGTATTGAAGATCTTCAGGAGACATCAACAGCTATTCGACACTTCAAGAACGACAATAGCCGATACGGACACTCCACACGTTATTTGCACTGAGAACAAACCACCACCTACATCACGACCGTACCCTCAAACTATTGACAAACAAAATGCTACGTTTGATATCATCCAACAGATGTTAAGCAACAATCAAATACGGCCGTCTTTTTCACAATATTCCGCACCTATATTGTTGATCAAAAAGAGAGATGGCTCATATCGTTTTATTGTCGACTACCGCAAGCTTAATAACATCACGATTCAAGACAAATTCCCATTACCAAACCTCGAACAAGCAATCCAAATGGTAGGCGGTCGTCGATATTATTCGAAATTCGATCTTCGATCGGGTTATTTTCAAATTCCAATCAAAGAGCACGACAAACACAAAACGGCATTTATCACAACTCACGGACTATTCGAATTCAACGTTTTGGCACAAGGTCTTAAAAACAGTCCACCATCGTTCCAAAGAATTATGTCAAGTTTGTTGTCGCCATGTAAACAGTTCTGTATTGTCTATTTAGATGATGTATTAATATTTTCGGATACATTCGAACAGCATTTGCAGCATGTGAATCAAGTTTTGGCAATTCTCAACAAGCATAAATTTCAACTCAACCCTCCAAAATGCGAAGTATTTCGCACGGAAATAGATTATTTAGGTCACACAATCAGTCGGGATGGAGTTCGGCCACTACGGGATCGTATTGAAAAGATTTTATCTATTCCACAACCAGTATCATTGAATCAAGCAAATGCCTTTATTGGTGCTATTGGGTGGTATAGAAAATTCATCCATGATTATGCTCGCATCGCTGCCCCTATATTAGCTGTTACTAATCTGACAAAAGCAAACAAAAACAAATTTCGTTGGGGACAGGAACAACGCGACGCTTTCGAACAATTGAAAATGTTATTAGTTACCGAACCATTGTTTCTCACTTACCCTGACGATAAATTATCGTTAACATTAGCAATCGATGCGTCAGATGAGTGCATTGGAGGTGTGCTTTATCAAGAAGATGAAAATAATCACAAGAAGAATATTTATTTTCATTCACAAATGTTACCAAAGCCACAACGAAAATGGC